>JAEBDU010000064.1:3224496-3286967 GCA_016802625.1 Heliconius numata
TTAACTCCTGAAACTCGGAGCTCAGCGCGTCCTTGGTCGCCCTACACGTGGACAACGTCCCCGTCGGCCCCTCGTAGCGGTCCTTGAGTTTTTGGTTACCTCGAGGGAACTGTACACTCTATACACGAGGAGGAAATAATGAACACAACGTAATTCCTCCTGATACTGTGTATATACAGTTTCATTTTGTGTCTGCAGTTCCACTATTTTTTGTTTTAGGCTTGCAAATTTTTCTTTTAACTCCTGAAACTCGGAGCTCAGCGCGTCCTTGGTCGCCCTACACCTGGACAACGTCCCCGTCGGCCCCTCGTAGCGGTCCTTGAGCTTTTTGGTTACCTCGAGGGAAGTGTACACTCTATACACGAAGAGGAAATAATGAACGCAACGTAATTCCTCCTGATACTGTGTATATACAGTTTCATTTTCTGTCTGCAGTTCCACTATTTTTTGTTTTAGGCTTGCAAATTTTTCTTTTAACTCCTGAAACACGGAGCTCAGCGCGTCCTTGGTCGCCCTACACCTGGACAACGTCCCCGTCGGCCCCTCGTAGCAGTCCTTGAGCTTTTTAGTTACCTCGAGGGAACTGTACACTATACACGAGGAGGAAATAATGTTACATTATTATTATTTAATTATTATTTTTCTTAACTATTTCACACTTTTTAGAAAACGTATAATAATTAGTAAAAAATAGCATTCTCTCTTGCCTAATTATGATTCTAAACCTTATTTTCTTTGGGTAGTGGAAATTTGTTAAAACCTCCCAAAGAAATACCTACTTCTTTTTATATTGACAATCTTTTATGTTGACCACATAAATAAAAACTTCAAGGCGAGAAAATGAAAATATTTCATTCAATAAACCTCAAATCAGATTGCTAGTAATTTACGACGTCATTATTACCAATTTAATTTGCAATTTTATAACTCCCTCGTGATCTAATGTGACATTGTAATATAAGTTATAATATAAGGTTAAATTACCAATAATATAGAACAACATTCTTTAAAAATATACTAACGTGTTTAAATTTTTTGGACGCAACGTAATTCCTGATACTGTGTATATACAGTTTCATTTTCTGTCTGCAGTTCCAATATTTTTTGTTTTAGGCTTGCAAATTTTTCTTTTAACTCCTGAAACTCGGAGCTCAGCGCGTCCTTGGTCGTCCTACACCTGGACAACGTCCCCGTCAGTCCCTCGTAGCGTTCCTTGAGCTTTTTGGTTACCTCGAGGGAACTGTACACTCTATACACGAGGAGGAAATACTGTTACAACTATTATTTTTTATAACTATTTCACACTTTTTAGAAATCATATAATAATTTGTAAAAAATAGCATTCTCTTTTGCCTAATTATAATTCTAAACCATTTTTTCTTTGGGTAGTGGAAATTAGATAAAACCTTCCACAGAAATACCTACTTGATTTTATGTTGACAACATAAATAACTTCAAGGCGAGAAAATGAAAATATTTCATTTAATATCTGAAATACGGCTTAACCGATTTATTTATAGTTTCACTATTGCAAAACATTATATTAAAATTTAATATAACTTTCAGGAATTTTTAAAGCTTTATCCCATAATAAATAATCCCATAAAAAATATCAAATCTAATCAAATCAAAAACACTTTATTGCACAAGAAAATACAATTAAATTTGTAATTTTGATACAGTGCATAGGCAGCCTTATCACTATACTTACACTATAAGTGATCTCTTACAGGTAACTTTTTAATTACAAAAACTAATAGTAAGATACAATTTTTTGCAGTTAACTTCTTACTTCTAATATCTTTTTAATGTGTATAAAAATTAGAGAGATATCTTTTGAAAAAAGTCCACCCTTGTCAACTAATTTTTCATTTTATATTACTGTATGTTTCGTTTTATGCAATAAAGAATATATATAAAAATTTCAAAGTAGCGGGATTCAGGCTCGGACCTACTTCAGAATTGTACATCTTATCATATCTTATACGCGCTCCTAACAACTTATTCATGTTGTTAGCATCTCTGTGGAAATTTTTCTAAATATCTAATGGCATATTATAAAATATAAACATATATTATATATTACGTTTTTAAAGTTACCTATACGGGTTTGAATTTCGCTTCGTTCAAAGTTTTATGTTTACTAAAAATATTTTAAAAACATACAGTCTAAAAATAAATTGAAGTACTAGCCCACTAGTGCAATTATTATATAAAATTATGTGTATGTAACTATTATATACATATATATAATAGCATTTTTCCTTTTACTTTGCAATAATTAAATAGCTCCTAAAATATTCCTACTTCCTATAAATAAATTAATATTTTTGTATTTAAAAATATACTTGCCTCCATTTTGTTTTTTTGTTGTTAGTTAGTTTGTGCAGGACAAAGTAACTTGTAACTTATTCTTGAAGATTCTTTCAATTCCACTCTTTCCTCCAATTCCACTATAAAAGATAAAAAAAACTATAAATAAATCAAGTATTTAATAAGAAAAAAAAACTATATTGAAGACTGTTCTAAAATAATAAAATAGAATGTAGGACGATCTCATAAAAAAAAAAACGAAGACGAAAAAACTTTTTTCAAAAAAGACGTTGGGAAAATGAAGTTAGGTAGACGCTACCATCAGATATAAACAACGAGACCATCATAGACAACTTTTTATTTTGTAGCATTATATTTGCATAAGATGAGTCTTACAAACCTAGAGGTCACTTTGGAATTTAATATTTCAATTTACGACAACAGATTTCACTCCAAATGGAATACTAACAATAATGTTAATTTTTTTTTTTAATTTTGTATACTTATAAAAAAGTGATATATTTTTCGCAATCCGTTCTTTACTATCTGTGGTAATTTTCTCTGACTGACTCTGTGGTACTCTAGTCTATTTATATCGGACCAACTGATGTAATATGTCAAGGTTTATAGTGAAGGACTAGTACATTTTGACAACATATTTTGGTGCTGCCAGTATTTTTATAAAATCAGAAAATTTATAATCGGATTTTCAGCCTTATAAAGCGTATTATAAGTAAAACACTGTCTTTATTATAAAATATATATATATTTTTTAAATCTATGAAATGATGATAAAATAATAATAAAGTTTAACTGTTTATATCGCTGAATCAATTATAATTTGTAAGTAAAAAAGTATTGTTTTTTATAAAAAAAATAGTTATAGTAGCCATAGTCACGAATTACCATCGTGAATAAAACTAAGAACGGGCATAGACAACTAGAACACTGCCAAGTCTGCCAGAACCAGAATAACTAAACAGAAACTAGATAACAGGAAGTAGCAACCTGAAATAAAAACAGAAAATGAGGGTTAAAAAATGACAGCAAAAAAAGAATAAAAATCACAGCATGAATTTTTACAAATAAAAACAAGCTTTAAATTAATAATATTAATTCAGTGTCAAAACACATTTTTGTCTAAAGCAAGGATTATGAAAAGTAAATCAGATTTCAAAATATATTAAACTTATAATGGATGCTTCAGCATCTAAAGAAGAGGACACCGAAATTAATAAACTGCTTAGTCTTTACATGGAAATAAATAATTTGTCATATCCTTTACATATGAAACAAAATAAATCTGTGGTCAAGTATACTCGTATACCTGATTTTGATATAAAATCCGAAGGTAAGACAATTGACATCCATATTTATTTTTAAGTATTTAGGATAAGATCATCGTAATTTTTAAAGAGACTACGCTGAACTCTATTATTTCTTAATCGTTTACACATATTATGCATTTTTAAAATTACATTTATTATATATATATTTGCAAAATGGAAGCAAGCTTATTTTAGTAGCTGTTAAGTTAATTAATAATAACAAATTCGTGTTTGTTTTGGTGATTTTAGAATGTATTTTCGAGTTGTTTGATGAAATAAAAATTTGGATATTTATAGTATAGTATACATTCAATAAAAAAGATGAAAATTGATTGTTTTGTCTTTAAATAAAATTTTATTTTTAGCACTATGGCCACAAAATCCATTGGAACCTAGACTGCGTCGAATTGTTATGATTGAAGAGCCAATACATGAGAGTCGTAGGTCTCTTAAGTCAGAAGTCACCATTTCGTCTCAAACAATGGCATCAGATATTTATAAACGAAAAGTTATTGCAATAGAAGAAGATAATTATAGTCTTCACCCTAAATTTTGTAATTATATATTTAAGCCATTATATAAAATGTATTTATGATTGCCAGCTGTACTATAATATATAGGATTGTACTATATTTCGGGTCTGAGTATACAATATAAGTAATACTTCTGAGTAATTATATAAAGAGAAATGAAATTTTATTAAAGATTGTAGGGAAGATAAAAGTTTACTGATAAAAATATAAAGTTTATTAATATATACCTACCTAAAATAACAAATATAGATATTTATTTGTTTGCAAGGTACTGTTTTTACCAGCATTTTGATAAAAAAAATTTATATATTTATTTATTTATTCATCTGCTAACATTTGTTTACTACAATACAAACAAAAAAATACATAGGACATGGAACTAAGACTAAATGTAATAAACACTTACATGTAGATATATCTTGTTATATTAGAGTGAAAATAAACACCTAAGTGTAGGCACAAAAGAAAATTAAAAAATGTTAAAATGAATACATTTTTAGGATGATTGAATTTTAGTTTTCAATATTACTTGGTACAGTCACTGTACTCATTAACCAACTTGTAACAGGAGAATTTGATCCAAACACTGTTTTTCGAGGTGGAGGATAAAAGAGGGTTATTATATTGTGGAGAAACGTCACTGGTACACATATATTAAATTCATTGAGTAACTGAGGACAATCAATTCCATTGATGAAGTTTAGATACAAAAAATATATCTAATACTATATTTTATAGATGAAATATTGGCTGGCAATCCTTTCTATGTTACTAGTATGGTTCACACCATTTAGTAAAAACATTATAAATGAATTATTATATTGCAGCACAAAACTTAAAAAAACCTTTATGTAAAATGATTAATCGAGCTATTGAAACGGACAGTAAAGAGGAAAAGCATTTATTACAGAAAAACATTTCCAAAACAAGTTACTCTTCCAGAAGTATGTATTTTGTTTTTTTAAATTTTTAGTAAATAACTGTATTTACTATTATAAAATATGAAATATTTTTTTAAATTTCAGCTCCAAAAGAATCTAGGGTTATAGTCAATACAAATGCAAATGAACATAAGAAGGAATTAAATAATGTTTGTAAATTGGGAAGTAGACACAGTAAAATCATGAAACTAGATAGTGAAACAAGTAATTTTAATAAAAGCACTAGATCTATTGGTAAATTTTAGCTTGATAAATTTTGATTCATAAGTATATGCTGAAAATTAGTTAATTCTATTAATGTTTTCATATTTTACAGAATCTGCAAGAAGCGGAAGAAATCAAAATATACCTTCGAAAATTAGTGTAAATAAAAAATATATTAGCTCTGATAAAGCAATTGAAAAAGAAAACCCTACAAAAAAAAACAAATTTAAACATAATTTTCAAAAAAGTTTTGTGCAACCAATAGTATCAGAAAAGATAAGAATTAATAAATCTCCAATGATTTTTAACCATAAGGCTTCAGATGTTACTGGTATAAACGGAACAAATAAACCAGTTTCCATAATACATGTACCAATTGAAGATAAAAGAGAGAAGCATGATGTAGCAACGACTATGTCACCTCATAGTGTGGATATTAACAAAACTACACTAAACACCGCAGATTCTAGTATACAAGTCACAAATGAGATGAATGTAAAGGATGTAATGATTGAAACTAATTTATTGTCAAATAAAGTAGACCAAGTTACTGAGACAAGTGAAGATTTTTTACTTAATAACATTGTAGAAAATACCAAGAGTCAATCTTTTGATAGTCTTGATATACCAAATGTAAGCTTAATGAACAAACGCAGTGATATAGCCAAAGAAGAAGTCAGTAAAGATAATTATTTCATTAAAAATAACCCATGTACTGAAAAACCTATGAGAAATGAGGAAAAACTTATTGAATCTCATTTTAATAATAGTTCATACATTATAAGCAGAGCCACTGTAACATACACAACCAGGCAGAAAATAGATGTTCATGTTGTTGGCAAAAATGAAATGCTGCAGTCTCATTTATCATCCAATCAATATAGTTATCCCTTCAATGTTGTATCAGTTTTAAAAAAAGAAATGGAAAATCAAGACTCTTGCAATAAACGTAATAAATATGATGACAAAAATGATGAAACACACGTCAATTTGGCCCATTTAAAAGATCTGACCTCATTTAATTGTTCATACATTTTTGACAATGATAAACTTATGAAGCCATCAGAGATAATTAGTACAATAAAAGTTAATAGCAGTTTATTACAGCAACGTGACTACATTTGCGAACAATTCCAACGGGAACTCAATTTTATCGATTCGTTTTTCGAGTCTTTGCAATACTTAGAGAGCTGTTCTCTATCTGAAAAGGGTGTAACGGAAAAGAAAGTAGAAAATTTTATAAACAATAATGGCCACAACTTAAGTAATTTCGAGTTAGGGTCATTTCTGTCCAAATTTGAGGAAGATGTTAATGTTGATGATACTGACACAATGGCTTCAAAGAATCTTTGTCTGGTGAGTGTTATTTTTCAAATGTAAACAATTATGAAACTATTGTCTTTGTATTTAACTGATAACAATGACTGTATAGAACTTTGTGAGGGTAACTAATTTGTGACACTGTTGAAATGAAATGTTAATTAATTTTTATCCATTCTGTTAATATCTGTATTACAACCGCTTTTCAAATGTTATATTTCAGCTCAACTTGCTCATTCGAGATGAGAAGAGACGAGCCAAAGGAATCTTGTTTATACTGAAAATGCGAGAAGATGCTTTAAAAGATTTTACAAAGTCGCAAATTTTATATTTAGAAAATAAAAAGAAGCAAGACAATATTGATATATCGACATTGAAGAAGAAACAGCGTGGAGCACTTTTGAAATTGCAACAGGAATGTGGTGAAATGCAACGTATGCGGAAAGCTCTGCTGACAGTGCTAGAGAAGCGCAAATTAGCTCTTATGATGACCAAGAAAAATATCGAATTGAAGTTGAGAAATAGTTTTGATGTAAAACAAATAATTTTGGGCAAAAAAAGACTGCGACAAAGTAGCTCGGTTGACCGCCATTTAGCCCCTATTAAGTGTTTCGAGCTGTCCAGCAGTGGCTGTGATGACAGCACCACCTCTCGACCAAAATCTGCTCCAATACTTACATCCAATGTATCAAAAAGTATCACTAGCGCTGAGAAATGTGTGCAAACCGGCGATAGTATTACCATAAATCAAGTGGATCAATCAACTAACACAACTGACGAAAATTTTGTGGTAGTCGATGGCGGCTATCTCAACATATTATTTCACAATCTATTGTTACCACAAATATTTAGTAGCGGCAAACAGTACGAAGTAAACCAGGAGGCATTGAAAAATATCGTACACACAAGTAACACGTATCACGTCACCAACAATGACGTCATGATCGAGGAGCTTATGGAACAAATAAAAGATATAGATACATCTAGTACCCCTTCCACTGCAAGAAGCCTTGTGGAGGAATTCGACCAGATTTACAAGGGTCTGGCTGAAGAGGAGAAATTAAAACACAGTTCTGAACAAAATTATAATAATGTTATTGATGAGATTAAAGATACTGTTTTTTCTACAAGTGTACTTCAAGAAAATAGCGAAAGAGGAAGAGAGTATGTTGATAGTACTGCGGCAGTTGATGATAGAAGCAATGATGTTTTCCATGTGAATGTCTCATGTACATGCGAGCCTTTACTGGTGTCTGTGAGTACACAGGCAAATAAAAGTAAAGAAACGGCAGCTATAAGCGTGTCCGGGCCATTGCCTGTGCCAGCGGGCGCTGCGGCGGGCGGCGACGACCAAGCTGACGTGCCGTCTGGGTTGCGACAGACGCCATCATTAACTTCACAAGGTGAGTTACTTTATACAAAGGGTTTAGTTCCAAGATTCAACATGAGATTTTGGAACTAGGCTTCCGCTGCCTTCCGTTCTAAATTGTCTCTCTTTCTAAAGAAAAATATTGATTATACAAGAAAATGTAAACAATGTAAAGCTACATTATCAATGAGGCTATATAGCAGTTTAATCTGAAAATGTTTTTATTACTCATTAAAATAGTAATAGTTTTACATATGACATAATTAATGATTGAATATATTTGTATTCTATGTTTATTCAGACCACTTAAAGCTCTAATAACGCTCTGTTGCATCCCTTATTCCCAGGCTCAATATGTCAATCTATTCAATCTCTTCCTATTGATAAATATAATCATAAACAAATTCATGAAGTTCAATCTTCTATCCAACTCTAATAGAAGTGTAAACTTTTAATTCTATTGCCTAGCATACTTATAATATGAATATAATCGTAAATACTAAATCTATACTAATTCTTTTAATTATTATTAATAAAGTTATATTCAATTTTCAATGCTATATGCTAAATATATAAATGCAATATTTAATTCTATATCTTATGATTAATCCATTATTAATAATTTAATTACTTTTATTATTATTAATAACAATCAAATTTCTATTTCAATTTTAATTCTATTTCTTATAAAATGTTAATTCTTTTAATTAATATAAATAAATTCTATATTCAATGCTATATCTAATGATTAATCTATTATTAATCATTTAATTATTTTTATTATTAAGAAAAATCAAATTGCTGTTTTAATTTCTAATTCTATTTCATATGATTAATAAATAATCATAATTAAGTATTAAAGTAGAATTATTATTAATTAAAATTTAATGTCATTCTAACATTTTTAATTCTATTTCTATACTATATTTTTATGATTGTTAATTTGTAAACAAACAAACAAATTCAATGTTAATTGTTACGTTAGTATGTTAGTTATGAATTATAAAATATTTCTATTTCCTACTGTACTCCTATGATTGATAAATAACTACACATTTTAAACAATCTTATTGTTATATATATATAAAATTTAATTCTATTATCTTATGATTTAATTATAATTGATTAATTCTATAATTTCTATGTCAATGTTTAAATTGAATTTCATTAAATTTCTGGTAACAAATATTTTTATGTAATAATAAATATTTAAAAATTTTCTATATCTTATACCTAATGATTTTATTGTTTCAAATTCTATTTCTTTGTTTTGTATTTTCTATATCAATGGTTTCCTAAGTTTCGAATATCGACTTCGCTAGCTAGCTAGCTAGCATAAGCTTCGTTAAAGAGGTAAAAAATATGCCTATGTTAGCAAATTCCATTTATTGTATTTTTCCGTAGTATGGGAATAGCGGGTCAGCAAATTCAATTCATTCTGTTTCTATTTAATTAAATATCACTTATTAGTCAGTTAGATTTGGGGCGCGGTCGCGAATACTTGGGAACCATAATTACCCAATGTAATTATTTTGTATTTCGCTAATGTGTGGACAAAGTGTATTTTTTTTAAAGACTGAAGTCAAAGGCCACATAACAGCTCCTCCCCTTTATTAAAATTTAATGCCATACTTATAATATAATGATTATATAATATCTTTTTTTGTGTTGCAATGAAACATTTCGAATATTTTTAAATTTTTTTTTTTGTATATTTTAGATGATAGCAGCTTTGCTAGTATTCAGCCACTTCCATCAAGTACTCTACTTACCACTCCAGCTCAGTTTGAAGCGGAACAGTTACGTCGACAACAACTAGAAATAGAACGAGAGGTAATAAACACCTTTTTCCCTTATTACATAATTAGTAAAAAAATAGTTCTATACTAATATAGTTTACTTACAATTCAAAACAGCCAATTTTTAAGGGGACAAAGAAATTGTTCACATCTTCATTTCTTATGAAAACTGAAACCGTGTTTTATTTTAATTCATCACTAAGATGTAAAATTTTATTGTATGTATATGTTTTATTGTATATAAAGTAAGACAAAGGTCCAATTTTTTGTGGGTAATTACTATTTGCTATAATATATAATATTGGCGCCCTCGTGGCGCAGAATCATAGTCTGATATAAACACATGGATTCGATTCCCACTATAATAACAAAAAAAAGCAGTAGAAAGAAAAACGGCGCTGAGTTCCGCAACTCAATACACAATCTATACCAAATATTGTTTGATAATTACAGATTAAAGCTCTAGAACAGCAGCAGTGTCAACTGTTAGCACTGCGGGAGATCCCGGACAAGCCCCCCCCACCTTACACTCCGCCGTCAGATCCCAAACCGAAAACGCCAAGAAATTACAATATAGATGAAACGGTGCAACAAAAGATAAAAGATATTATTAGCGAATCAAGTACTGACATCGGCGTGAATGATCCCTTCGACGAATTCATTACTGATTTTTGTCGAGATACAATACAAAAACAAAAGATGGAAAATAACGAGAAATATTGGGAAACATGTAACCTCCTACCGTCGAAGACACCGCTCAGTACGGAAAAATTTATTAGTAAAACAGTAACGGATCTGAAAGAAGTTTTAACAAGTGTTCAACCAACAATTGTTTCAGGTTTGTTTTTTTGGTTTATTAAATTCATCCAGGTAGGTGAATCGATCACATATAACCTTAGCTATTGCCTACTTAAGGATCTTAAATAATGTCATAAAAAATAAAGAGAAATAAATAAATTAATGGACAATTATTTTAAATTGTGAAATATATGTTACATATGATTTTGATAGTTAGCTATGAATTATTAAGGTATACAGATACACAACTTATGTCACTTTTATAATAAAAGTAATAGTAAACCCTACTCCTACTACCCTACTGGTAAGCTAATATAATGTACTTATCATGAAATTATTGGCATTAAAGTGTGTCTGAATATAATAGTGGTGACTAGATAAAGTTTTGTTTTAGTAAAATCTTAATTACAATCAGTTAAATTTCACGAGTAAGACTTTCGACACTATATGTTGTGTAACTTGTACAAGCCTCTCTCATGTAACGCTTTGTTGTTCATGTAGTTACGTCCTTTTGTGGGAATAAAGATTTTTATTATTATTATTATTAAAAAATATATTAAAATACTGTTTCATTTCGAACAACATTGTTACGGATGAAGCCAGAAGAGCAAACTTTTTTACTGTTTGCGGAGCGCAAGTTTACGAACTAGCTATGCTACCAGCATTGAATACACCATTACAAACATATGAAGTCAGATATGAAACTATTATTGATATATATTAATAATGTATTATATTATATTGTTAGATATAATAAGTGTACCGACTCTATCAACATCAGATGTAGGCAAAACAAGAAAGATAACACAATTACATGCAAGAGTCTTTTATAATAGACCGTGGAGATGATTGTACGGCGTTAGTTGTTATATATGTTATTGATATTATAATTAAAAAGTTTGTGATTCATTCTATGAATGTTTTAATATTATTTGTAAAATTGAGGTAGAGGTTAAGGTTAATTCTTAAGGATATCTTATAGTTCATTAACTCATTCCCATATGTTAAAAAACTGTCAATTTTGATCCTATGAGGTTTGTGAGGTTTGTTCCACTTTAACGCGAAAAACACTGAACGGTTTTAAATGATTTTTTAACGGTAAATGTAGGTTATACACCAGAACAACACATAGGCTACAATTTATTTAATTTTTTTGTATACTATGGCTATAATATTACAGTAAGATTATACGGGTAAAACCGCGTTTAGGTCGTTCATAGAACCAGCTAATGATTTAAAACCAATCTCAAATATTGCAAGGTTACAGCTTGTAATGTTCTTATTAAACCACCATCAGTGGGCAATCCTACTAGTTAAAGGTATAAAAATTTCATGAAACCAAATTTAATTTCTCGCTGTATTTCGTACCAGCATAGGTTCCGTCTGCAAGAACCTATTGTTAAGAAACTCCGTTCCCCATTATCCTCCAAATTCTAGAGGCATTGCTTGTTGAGTGGCGGAACTCGAATCGGAATCGAACCCACAACCTATCGAGTTTACACTTTGTGCACCTGTGCCACGACTAGCGTCAATAAAATATTCTTCTATATATGTTTACAGGGGTAGGTGCAAGGCGCTCCGACCACATCGACGACATACTGTTTGCGGAATGGCGGCGGTGCGAGCCCGAGTGGACGTCACTACACGCTGATGACGTCATCGTCAAGAACCAAGTCTTCGAGAGTATCTTCCACAGAATTCTGACAGAAACCATCGATGAGTATAAACAAACTGTCCTCAAAACAAAATGTCCTAATAAGTGAACACCGCTGTATTAGTATATTAGGTGTATATTATAATTTTACTGGTCACTAGGTAATTGTTGAAACGGCACGTCAAATACTAAATTATTTATTTAGCAATAGTAGTAGAAATGAAAAAAAAAATATATCACATAGCTTTTACATTTTATACTGACTAAATTTTTTTTTTATAAATATTAACTTAATACGTTATAAATTTAAAACTGGAGATATTTAATTAAGGCTTATAGTTTAACATTTAATACCATCTGTTCAGACTCGACGTAAGCACATCCAGTAACTATCTGTAAGCTATATTAAAACTAACATACATATCATAAAAATTAGCTACATTACATCGGAATACGTAAAAGGTAATTGCGATAAATAACTTTTTTTCTATAATACCAAGTACCAAATGACAACACTAACTAATTACATGACAAACAGACAGCGATTCACATAGAAATGCACTAAAGTGAACATACTCATAGCCAACAATGAGGCAAGAATACTATTTATTATAAAAAAATATTTATTTTATACTTTTTTTCTATTATATAAATTAATTTATTTGGACTATCCATTATATAAATTAATTTATTTAATAAATTAATTTAGTATTCGCCAGCAACTCATAAAGTTCTCAAGTAAAGTCCCTCTTGATCTGTACAAGTGTGTCATTATCACTTCACTGGTTTATCACAAACACTGACACAGGTTGAAATTATAAAATTTGTTGCAAGAAATTGATATTTTAAATAGTACCATAAATTAATCGTCAGCTTTAAGAAAAGATTCAAGGGGATTCGGTCCCTTCCTCCGTGGATTTGTTGGAGCCTTGGTGGCTTCCGCTGAAAATGAAACAATATCATGTTTAATAATGGTTGTCTCAAAAAATCAATCTCAATCAAACTGTCGTTCTGTGACTTTTGTGACTGCGATAAAAATCCTAGGTTAGTTTTTTATGACATAAGTCATCGCATAATATTTTTATACAATATTATAAACATGTATTATAAATACATATTAATACATTATCAACAAAGTATTGCTTACTCGTTTGCCCTTGTGAGACTTGTTTCACTTCTAAACACGCCATCCATTCTGTAATACTGATTTTAGTGTCGTGGTTAACGTCGCAGTATCGTGGCAACTTTCTCCCACATCTCCTCAAAGGTTCCATGTTAGATATAAGTTGGTGGAACGCTTTCCACTCGCGGCGTTCCAAAGCTTTGTTCTTGTCTTTGTCCAGCATAACGTATGTCCATGTTGCGGCTTGTTCCTCCTTAGAAGCTCCCCATTTTACCACATCGCTGTTTATTGAAACAATTGTTAGGTATAACAAGACAGATTCGTTAAGACAAAAATATTGTAAATTTTATTATTGAATTAAACTCATACCATACGTGATAAGTTGATAAGTCGTCCACTTGCATGTATATCATCATAAGATCTTTAGTTCTACTTTTGTTAGTGTTTTTAATAATTTTAATTTTTTGACCGAATAATAAATTCATGTCCTAATGCTAATTATTATTATTTATTAAAAAAAACATTGACTATATACATTAATGTATGCATGATTTTTACTCTTTTTAAATTTTACAAATGTTATATGTATATTCATTACAAATAGATAGTTGTGTGAACAGTGGGTCATTCTTTCATGGCGGCCTCAGTTGTACTTTAGTTAAATATGTTTATAGTAATTATTCTAGTGTATATCTTTCTAGTTGTCAGTCACGTTATAAGGGTGCAATATTTACTATGCGTTTATTAGTGAAATTGATAGACAATTATAATAATAAGTTGATATAATATAATAATATATACTATATTAATAGTATGTGTTTTCTGTGTGATGGGTTTGTATCACAGTTGTATTGTGTACATCGGTTAGTATACAATGTTTCTAATATTGTTGTTATTTCTCACCCTGGTCCGGTGCCGTTGATGGAAGTTGTCATTTTTGATATGAAGAAACTTAGCAGGTCCCGTAGGAAATTAGTCTTCATTGGTTCTGGACAACCTGTAAGGCAATTGAATGTGTGTTATTATGTATAGTTGGAATAGGAGAATGTAATCATATTTTCTAGTCTTTAATAGACATGAATTGAAATTTTAATTTTCGGTGTTAACTTATAAAATCATTCTTTTTGTGATGTTATATTGTGTATTTATAGTAACCAAGTAATTGATGTAACAAACTTTTGTACTTACGAACATGTAAACTATTGCCGGTATTCTCTAGTGTTATGATTGATATAGATAACTTAGTTTTACTTTACAGTACTATAATGGTCTCTTGCTACATCAAGCTTCAACAAGGATTTACAAGTATTTATTTATTGTCATAATATAAACTGTTTCTCGTTCGCGGGGATTGTTTGTGTTTTAATTGCATATAGTTTTAAAATGCTAATATTTTTGTAAACTCATTATTTATAACATGTTAGTATTGATGTAAGCAATTTAGAGACAAATTTACGGTATACGTATACATATCGGTTAGCTGAAAATATTAGATTTTCGTATAACATTTTGTATTTGCTTTAATTTTGTATTTGTAACTTAGTAGTTTTGTAATAGTACTTTATACAAGCATTGTTCCTTATTTGGTGTTTTATTTAGAATCCCTATTTAATAAATTTTAATACAAGATTTAGATTTTACGTATGTATTTATACATTATGTTGTGTCTTAATTAGCCTTGGATTTGAATGACGATACATGATAGCTAAATCTTCAGGATTAATTTCACATGCACCATTTATGTATGTAACATGAAATGCACATCCCTACATTTCACATGTGTAATACTAATAAATAGTAAGCATTTATCATTGTAAATATTTTTCTGAATATACCTTATTAAAGGGATTGAGGCTATCAGGATTTGGTGGGACAGACTCAAGAGTTAAGACCCACGAATTTTGGTAGGGCGTACACATTTTGAAAACAAATAACTTAATACTGTAGTTCTTAAAATAATATAATGTATACCTAACATCTTGAATTGGCGTTTTTTGAAATTTTAATAAAGTAGATAGTTCAATATTCATGTGTGACTATATTTCGGGTACACCTGGCAATAAACAATTATCAAAATCGAATAACTCAGTAAAGAGAACAAAAAACTAGTTACACCCCTCATAGGGCTGGCGCGTTGAGAGCAGCAACGCATTCGGACCTCTTGGAATACATCAAATACTTCTAAAACTATTTCTATTTGTCCTTCATTGATCTCTAACATAGACGATAATAGCTAATCTAAACTCTTAAGAAAGATAAACTGAAAATAAATCTAAACTCAAAACAAATATTAACTCTAAATAAATCTAGCCCCACCTCTCATGGGGCTGGCGTGTTGCGGGGCAGCATCACAATCCGGCCTCTTGTCCTTGACGGAGGACCCCGGGATTGGTTTCCCGGTGTCCTGGTGTACGCACCAGCAGTACCCGGTGGAGCGGTAGCACTGGGCCCGGGCGTATCTCCCGTCGCCAGTGCACTCTGGTACGTAGAGCACTGCGGTACCCGCTTTCTGTTGGAGAAATTTTATTTTTGTATTGGCATTTCAATTGAGCGTTTTGCTTTATATGAGAAGACAAAATATATAAATAGCTTAAAGTTAGTTACTTGTAAACTAGGTACGTTAGTTAAGTGTTGTACATGTTTTATTTAAATGTAGTCGTAGTACAGGAACTTTTATTTCGCAGTGTATGTGTGTAGGCCAATAGATATTGTTTAAAAGAAAATGTAGCGTTCATGCGGATATTATAAATTATTTAAAGTATATCAGTATCTCCTATACACTGAGAGTGTTGTTTGATATTCTGACATCTTTTGTCTCTACCATCAGATGGTATGGTTCGAATCCATACTCTTAAGAAAGATTACTTACAAAATCTTATAATTCAAATTCAAATATATTTATTCAAATCAACTTAAATTATGAGAGTTTATTACACATCTCCTACCGATAGGTAGTCAGTACCAAAATGTATGTGCACCGGCTTGTTATTAATTACTACAAAACCATGAGTTCATGTCCATATAAACGTAATATGCATTAATTTATCCCATATATGGTAGGGTAGGCAGAGGGAACCTTATGTTAATACACTCCGCTCCACCCGCTCAATGGTAGTTATCGAGGTGTCATGTTACGGGTGGCAGAACTCAACGCTGCAAATTGTTTTGTTACAAAAGTGAAGAAATCAAAATAATTATTTCTTTGAGTGGGAATTAAACCCACAACTGTCGCGTTAACAGTCTGAGTCACTGCGCAACAATTACCTCAATATTGTCGATGGACATAAATAATTCGCAAGATATTTTATTTCATAAAATATTATTCCTTTCCTCAGGTTTCATAATTTTCAGCATAATAAAGCCACATAGGTATGTTTAGCTTGCAAAGAGCAAAAAATACAAACACAATGTTCGCACAATAAAATACAAATTTCAATATATTATAAGACATAAATAAGTTATAGTATTACACAATATCGCTGAGCTTCGCACTAAAATAAAATCGCCATTTTTATCAATCGCAGCTCTAATATATTACTATATACTACTATTATTTGATATTTATTTTATGAATAGTTTTATGCGAATCAGTATAAATTACTATCATCATCATCATCATCAGCCTGTCCTCGTCCATTGATGGACATAGGCCTCTCCAATGGTGCCCCATTGAGCTCGATCTTCAGCTCTTCGCATCCAGCCGTACTATATTAGTACATTTCATGACATACATAATATAAAAATAGGAACAAATATTTAGAATATGAAAATGAATTTTGTAAATATTTCATTGAATTACTACAGGTACATATATATATATGGTTCAAAGATAAAGCTTTAAAAAAAATAATTATAAATAAAATAATTATATATAATGTAAAATAACATATTTTAAACAAATGTTACCAATTCTTATGTTCTATTTGAAATGCATTTCAAGTAAACTTAATGTAGGTACAATGTATGAGGGCAATGGCTTGATAAACACCACACATTTTTAATTTACACCATTTTTAAACTATAACCTTAATCGTGACATATAAATGTAAATATAAAAATCAATCGCATTTGCTCTAGTTACACAATAGTTTACCTGTTCATCTAGCACAGCTTGTCTGTCTGTTAGACAGTCGTTCGCTTCGTCCTCTCTCGCCACGGATCCGTCGGGCGCGAAGGAATTCCTCATGATGCCTGGTAAAACTGTAAACATTTTCTTTTCTATCATAAGTTGTTTCAGAACACCAAGTATATGTCGTAAATATTTACTCATAGCCACAGTGCCTGACTGTAATCGCCAAAGATTAAGTATTTCATTCGATTCAAATTTGTGATGAATTATTTTTATTTCCTTGCTACAGTGGGTTTTGCTATTCAGCAATCGCGAATGTCTCAGTAATTGAGGTGCATGGTGAGCAAACTCTGTCTTAACTAGGGGTCTTAAGTACCTATATATGCCTAACAATAAAAATATTATTAAATAGTGAAAGCTTCTTAATAATAAAAAGGAATATTAAAAACTGAACTAAGTATTAGATACTGATATTTTTAGTAACTATCGTCATTTATCCTTATATTGAGGAAATTATGTTTTGTAATTTAGAAATTGGCATTTGTTGTCAATTTTGTTTGTTTCATTTCATTTGAGTCCACTCAAAAATATATACTTATAACAAATTTTGTATGTCTATATGTATATAATCGTACATTTTTATGTATGTAGTTTGACGTATACACATGTATGTCTGAGAAAATAAGCTTAAAAAGGTGGTATCAATGGTTTATATCTATTTGGATAATACCTTTAACAAAATACATTGCTCAATCAGTAACATAGAGTTCAAATGATGCACAGTCACATTTATAGGAAAGATTAAGCATATTTTTTTTATATATATTTAAGAGCAGACTTTACAGAAATACTGAGTCACTGCTCTAGTGAAATCCAAATGTGAGTAATATGTCTAAGAATTTTGATTATCGTCTCGAACTGGAGACACTTAAGTCATCTTTTAAGTGGTGCGGTTTATATATAAGTACCTATATAGATAGGTCTTTATTTTAAGGTCAATATTTATTTGTGTTGGACGAATTACTTTATCGAATGCCCCAGCGCTCGAATAAACATCTTATTCATTATTTAAATATGGCCAGAGTTACTTTGTGGTCCATATCGTATAACAGTGCCAATTGTAAGCCCGAGTTAATAATAATTTTGTAATTCTGATAACCGTGTAAAATTCATCATAATGAAAGTTTGTCTGAAATGTTACGTTTGTATGTAAATATTTGTTTTACTCGGAAGCCTAATCTTATAAAACATACGAAGCTTTAAGCTATTAGACTACAAAGTTTAACTGTTATCATTACTTTTCTTTGAATTTTATTATAATATAGTCCAAACAAAGTCACAGAACTTAATTTGCCTACTACTAACTACTTATAAATAAAACTAGCGACTAGATAGCGATTTTGTCGGACCTACTTTATATTAATTTAACTTTTTTATGTATGTATTAATTAAAATAAAACAAACATTAAGTGTTAAAAGAAGTTTAAAATAGTGAAAATTGTATTAAAATTCGATAAGCCATTCACAGACAAACAGACACGAATAAAAAAAAAATGTTTTGTGGTCACATCACATCGATAAACGACCCTATCAATGGATTTTCTCGTATATATTTCATGTACAGGACATCGATCAGTTACAATATAGATAAAGTTTTTTCCTCATTACCTGAGCTAGGATCTGGCGTGAGTTCCTCCTCGTTGTAGTCGGGCTCCGGCTCTGGACCGTTGTCGTCGTCTGCGTTCAACGACATGAAGAAACGGAGAGAGACTATATATTATTATTATGTTTGCGCATATATTAATTGACTACTATATATTAGTCTCTATAGGTAGAGACCGTCATGGCGCAGTGGCACAGCGTCTCGATTATGCACAACTATGAAAAATATTTGGGCAAAGTAACGGGCGGCAATATAAGAATTTTAAGTATTAATTTTCATATCATATATCTTCCATATACAGACATTGAAGCCGAAATTCTAGCAGTAGCATATGCACATGGAAATGCGGATATGCTGAGTTACGGATATTTTTTGCTGTATTAGAAAACATTCAGATTCGAGTTCTGTTAAGTTATATATATAAAATTTTCATGCGTTTCAAATTTTTTCCCTTATAAAATAATAATAATGTGAAGAAAATGGTAACAGAGGGAATGGCTGTAGAGCCCTAAGCCCTAATTCATTCTTTAGTGTTTAAATAACATTTAAATTATTTCGCTCAATAAGGGCCTAGGTTCAATATTTTTTTGTATGGAGGTACTTACAGTCCGGTGCGGGGGGCTCCGGGCTGGCCAGCAGGCAGGAGGCCCACTCGCCGCGCGCGATCTCGCCGTTGCCGTCGCTGTCGCAGCCGCGCGTCCACGCTCGCGCACATCTCTTTGGTTTCACTACCTTGATTGTAGAAAAGAATGTTTTCAAGAATGAAATTTGACAAGAATTGACAACTTGTAATACCAAGAAAGAAAAAAATGTGAATAATCAGAGTCATAGAAAAAAGTAATTACAAGTTTATATATGTAGCTCATTTCATACAAAACGAGTGCATAGAGCGTGTAGGCGATTTAAGTTTGTCAATTTTTATGTCACCGTTCCCGTTGACCTACTATCAAGAAATATGTACGAAATTCTTGGTGGGCGAGACGGACTCACACTTGTAAAATTAAAAAAAATGTAAAATATAATGTTATATATCTATAAACTAAATCTTTCGGGTATGTGAAGAAAATGGTCAGAAAAAATATTATATTATCAAAAATTTACACTTTTAAATAATAGAAGTTAACTAAAGTTTCACACCTTAACAACTTTAAACGTGTATAACTCTACAGCGTTCACTTCGCACACTTTTACTGCGCGAAGTTTTACACATTAAAATCAAATACCGGACTAAAAAGATAATTGTACCAGTTTTTACTCACACTAGCCAACGCAGCCACATGTTACATTTTAGAATCTCAGAACAAGTAGACCACTTGAGATATAGCTTGAGATATGTTCCTAGATGGAACACGGCTCTGTTTGTGAAGTAACAAACAATAAGGACCCTTGTTAACATCGTCCGTTTACACTCCTTCCTCGTATAAACATAGAGTCATTACAAATAATTCCACGTAGTTATATAGGAAATTTAAACAAACGTTAGAAATTTGACAAAACAGTTTCATGCCGTATCCCGCATACAGTAGGTTAGGTACAGGGAACCTAGTGTCGAGAGTCTCAGTTCCCCACTTTCTGGAAATTATAGTTATTTCAAATAAATCGTAACTCTGAAGCTTGTTTATTGAAAGCCAATAAATAATGTTGATATCTGATTTATATTGCAAATTGTTCGTTTACCGCCCCGAGCGACTGCATTAAAATCAATAAATAATTAATTACTTTCGCTTTATAGCTCAAAGTAGGTACTTTGTTAGCGCTGTTACAAAATGTACGTTTGACTTTTATTATTTATTATACAATAAATAATGTTAACAGTTTAGGTAAACGAATTTGTGATAAGATGAAGAGAAATATGCATACGGCTGTGGGTTCGATTTTCACTCGAGCAACGAATTATTTAATATTTTAGCAACAAGACAGCGCAACGTTGAATTTTATCACTCAACACGCAGTATCTCGAAAATTAGGAGGAAAATGGGGAATGACGTGTCTTAACGCTAGGTTTTCTCCGTCTACCGGGATACAGCGTGAAACATAATATCCTAGTTAAAAAAAAATAAACACTGATACAAATATTTATCTCATTATTCGACCAGGTATCACGTGGCCTCACAAAAGAGTAAGACTATTCCTGTGGAATGAAAACAAAACAATTAATTACAAACTAACATTTAAATACTCAATTATATTAAAAAAATACCTTTTTAATAAGCCGTCGTAGCCCTCTGTATTCTGATTTCTGGAGCGTGCCACTTCTATCACGGTCGAGTTCCCTAAACTTCCAGTCGGCGACAGTTCGGGGATCGACAGTGGTCCCTCCTTGGTCTGACCGCGCCCGGTCATACTCCCCGCTGAATATTTTTATTAGGTTCCCATTGAATTGAGCGCGATCAACCCTTGTGCAACCTGGCAACCGTTAAAATGAACATGTACTCATGTATCAATATGATTTAGGTACTAGGTAGCTGAAGGTCTCTATGCATTTTACGAAAATGAAATTAAATTTCGTATATTTATAATACTAGTGTTAATTATATCGTAGGTGCTTATAAATTATTTCTTTACAATGTTTAAAAAAATCTGAATAATTAATTCAGAATCAGATTCAAAATCAATTTATTATTTCATTCATTTTTTCCGCGTAATAAAACCAATAATTTCATAGGTTTTATAACAATGACAAATAGAGAAAAGATAAATGTGGCATTCTTGAATGGTAAACTATATACAAATATTAGTATAATTTATTTTAGAAATTTAATAATTATATTTAGAACCATCGACAACAATTTCGGTTTTGATTTTATGAGAAAATCAACTAAAAGTTCAAATAGGAAGGCAATTTCTATACTGAGTGAAGCCGGGCACCATTCAAGCGTGATAAATAGAGAAACACGCAGCGCGCATCGCGTGCTAATCGAGTGTAATTGTTATTAAGTGAACGCACTATTACAGCGGTCTTTCTAAAAAGTGATGAAAGCGAGCGCTAATTTTGAACATGTTTTTTTTATTACTTCAAAGTTGTCAAAAAAACATTGAAGTAATAAAAAAACATGTTCAAAATTAGCCTAATAACAATTTTATCCTAATTGTGCTCTCGCTAAGAATCTCTACTTTGCAAAATGGAATATATGTATATTTAACTTACTTCTTTTGTTACGTTGACCTCGAACCGATGATCTACGTTTAGTTTGCGACTTTCCTGAAACAAGATGTCTATAGCAATAAAATTATATATTTGGCTCTAAGTAATGTTTTGATATTATTATACTAAAGAAAATCAAAGAAATTGTAACGGTATAAATAGAGGCGTGTTTGAATAAATTAGCTTAAATTCTTTAAAGAAAAGAAAAATATAATAATATTAACGAAATATATTTGGGAGAGTTTACGATTGCGTTGACCGATTTAACGTCGAAATACAAACATTGGACTGGGATGGATGTGACAGTATATATGCGTGGATTAATTAATCTGGAATGGCCTCCCAGTTGGTGGGTGGCCTTTTTTGTTATTAAATTATTTCTTCCTCATGGCGCAATTTTACCAATTTAAAATCGGATTTAGATAGGTGGTCTATATTAGTTACCTTTTATATATTGTCAAAATATATAGATTTTTTATCTATATTTAATCACTACATATTCTTTATAATTTTAATTTCTATAAAAAAAAATATACACTACCATTTATTTAAATAACATAAAAAGAAGCAATCACGTTCGAAATCTTCATTATAGGTGAGTGGGTGAAAGAAGAAGCGTGCATCTAGTAACATGTGGCTGGCGTGTGGTAGTTACTTGGTGCAAGTGTGCGGTGTCCTGCAAGGGGGGAGCCGGGGGGGCACCGTCCACAACCGGTCCAAATGGCAGTGATGTACAACATTAGTCAATACGAAAACCGGTAACGACTGAGCTCCCTGCGAATGCCTATACTGTCTCCATAATTTTTTAATTGAACGATGGGCAAATGGCTTCATTCCGTCTGATCACTGTGATTTCGGATAAGTATCCGTTATTGGACGAGGACAGGCTGATGATGATGATGATGATGATCCGTTATTGAATGCAATCTTTCTTCTTATTTACAATTATTATAAAAATTAAAATACAATTAATAGAAAGATTACCGATCATTTTTAAACTGTTACTTGCGTTTTAAAATTTAGAATATTGGTTTTACGATAAATGTTACTTGTAGAACACGACTCTATCTACTTCATATCTTTTAAATCTAACAGGTATTTCGGGACGTATAAAAGGGAATGCCGAATAGCGTTTGAATGTGACTGTCTGGGCCCAGACATGCAGGCGACAGGCCTTATCGCTTTTCGTATTATAAACTTATAAAATACTATAGTTTAAATTAAAATGCTTTGTTTCTATAACGCTTTCAATTTGCTACCAACATCAATGGATTTAGAAAATTATTAAAATGTTGACCAGTTAAAATTATATTCATCAATTAATCGATGGACTCTAAATAAAACAATTTTACTAAAATAAACATATAATTTTCAATATTACTATATTATATTATATATGATATTTAAAGTGATATCTGTGGTGTCTCCTGAATACAGTGCATTAATTACGAGGCAAAAGGGCAGGTAGATGACTCGACTAAATATAAAATATCAAAGGCGCGGCAAGCTGTCCTAACAATCCTATTATACGTTGTCTGGAACTTTTTTCTTTTGCCTCATGGACATCGACATTTGTCTCCATGGGAGCAAAAAACGGGACACCATTGTGATACGGCGTCGAGCTGTCTGAGACGAACCTTCGTTTCTAAGAAAAACCACAGCTGTATAGCCCTCCATACAATTAATTTAGTAGCGTTTTAAATGCACTTTATGATGAAATGGAATCGGTAAACGACTATAACAATTAAGGTGTAAGTATACTGTTATTTTTAAGTGTTCACAATTTTTGGAAACGATTTTAATTATGTGTGGTTCTATAAGCTTCACGATGTATCCCGCAAACAGCAGGGTAGGCAGGGAACCTAGTGTTAAGATACTCAGTTCCCAATCTTCCAAGTGGCGTAATTCAACGCCGAGCTTTTCTTCGAAAGCAGAGCGAAGAGAAATTAAAATATCAAATATTCCATTACCTTTGTGGGGAACCCACTGACCAGTCGTTTTTACAGTCACACTTATGCCAATTGGTCTCGTAATAAAGAGTTTAATATATTTCATAATATTAAATTGAAGATATTATATTGACTAGAACTAGAGCCGACTGTTTATGGAGTTCCTAGTGGTGGTAATACAAGCTAATTGCCCATAAATCTGAATGTGAAATTGGTTATAGACAAGAAATCATCAACATAATGGGAGTTTTTACAGGTCAGCAATCAGACGGGTCGATTATGTCTTTATGTACCTACATGAATTGTATATAAAATATTTCTGCACCACAAATTAGATACTTTTCAATTTAAAAATAATTACTTTATATATAACTTATTTTAGTTGTCCATGTTACGACCTAACATATATAAGTCATGAAAATTGAAGTGAACTTTGAAATATTATAAGGCATAAAGGAAGTGAGATATTTAATATTTTAATTTCTTCCCTCTAGTATCGAGGCAAAGCGCGGCGTTGAGTTCCGCCACTCAACACGCAATGTCTCCAGAATTCAGCGTAAAGAGTGCAGCAGATTATCTTAAAACTAGGCTACCTACCCAACATTAAGGTACGAATAACCACCATATCAAGAATGCATGCACATATGTATTTCTGATTTGTTTAAAGGAAAGTATAATATTTAATTATGACGCCAATCTAAAAAGTATTATATGCTAAATATATCTATCGTTAATGAATAATTAGGTATCAACTTCTATCAAATATATCTATCATTCTATCAAAGAATTAGGTATCAACTTAAATTAGTATAATATTTTAAACCTTATTCACATAAATGAGAAGTACGAGTGCAACTCTTTTACTGTTGAGACTATTAAAATGTAGAAATTATTTAAATTTTGCGTAAATAAATATAACATAGATAGATATATTTTGGGTTATTTCAGGATTAGTGTTTTTTCTTAAAAATATTGTTGTCAATATTAAATTATTTTAAATTTTTCATCGTAGACAAAATATATGGAACTATTGATCGTCGGATTTACTTAGTGAATGTGGTGAACGGTGTCTAATTCTGGTGTAACGGTTTCATTATAAAAATATCTAAATAACATAAAACACATTCGCCACTGTTCAATAAATTATTTCATATTTTACATTTTATTAGTAACCCAATTAAATCTATGCTAAAAAAAGTCTAATGAATCATAATAATAATTGTTATCATTAAAACCCATACCTATACCTATTATAAATTCGAAAGTAACTCTGTCTGTCTGTCTGTCTTTTACGCAATCAGGGCCAAACCGCTACTTTAGTTGTGATAAAATACTCATATAGAGATACTTGAGGGTCTCGGGATGAACATACGATACTTTTTTTTTCTCATATTTGTAATATTTTCGATATATACCAATATATTAAAATACTTATTAATTTGACATGCAATTTATCCTGCCATGTTAATAACAACCGTCGCTATGCGACCGTTGCTAAGCAAAGATTTGCAAAGTTTGTTGTTAGAAAACGTCACCCAAAATGAGCTTGCGTAACGCAAACTATAATAATTTCATAAATATATTTAATAAATATTCGTATAGTTCAAGCGGGCGTAGCCGCGTTCGGGTCCACTAGTAATTAAATAAATTAATAAATTACTTCGGAGGGTTAAATATTCTTTCAATTACATACGAATACTTATCTATAAGTTAATATTTATCGACGGTTTTCACTATTTGCTTATCGACTCGCTTCATATTCCTTCTCACTGTCAAGTCAAGCTATTTATTACGGATGCGTCCGATACAATCGGTCTCGTGACGGGAATGCGAAATACTTTTATGTTATATGGACATTTCTCAACTAGTTGTCCAGCGAGCCATATAATCTAAAATTGTATGTATATATATATATATATATATATATATATTTAAATGAAAGTACTCACTAGTACAATTATACATATATTATAAACGTTCTTACTTAAAATATTTTTAATACTGTAGTTATATATAGTTTTACAACTACAAAAACCTACGCAGGGCGTCGTCCGGACTCAACACAACAACTACAACGAATCCTAATCGTCTGCTTCCCTTACACCCGCACCTTATTATTATGATTCTTATCATACATAAGCCAAGATAAAGCACCAATACATGATACTAACGACGTTAGACATTTGTGTACGTATAACCTTTGTTGCCTTTTCCACTATTTATGCACAAATTTAGCCGAAAAGAGGTCTACATTGCTTAATTATGCCCGATGAGTCGATGAGAGCCAAGTTCAATATTGAACGCGTTGTTCTCGATATCACCGACAAAAGAATAGATCTATTCAAGTTCTAAATTTAATATATCAATTTTTTTCAATAATCTTTCTAAAATATTAAAGAGATACTTTTATTACTATTTTCTGTTTTTAACAGTTACAATTCATTAACATTTTTAAATAACAAATTATTTTAACAAAATCTTAATTCTACCTTTGAATTTTGCACGCAACGATAAAATAGTCGAGGAATTCACGATATCTCGGCTAAGCTTACTTAAGTTTACATTAACTTTTCTAGCATTTTTCTTATAAAAGATTAAACAAATTTACATAAAACGATTCAGCGTCTCAATTTAATTTTATTTGATGTAGAGTTAAAAAGAAACCGCTGGTTGTAACAAAAATAAACTCAGGTAAAAATTTGCGTGGGTCAATAAGATTAGACCTGCGGCGACTCAAATTTGCACTCAATTCTATCAAAGAATTTTGATTAAGGATATTTTTTTAAACCCGAGAATGGAAAACGTTTATGCGATTGTTTTTAGTAGAATTATTGTTTTTTAATAAAACAAACAAAAATTAATACATGATATACCTTTTAGAACTGATTTATCTTGTATCTAAATAGAACTTTTAAATAAATCTTCTCGAAAAGACTGTTTATTATGTGGTTTTTTTCTAAATCAAAGTATAAATATAATGTACATATTTAAGTCAGATAGTGTCCTTACAGTAAAATAGTGATAAATCTTTTCTTTTCTATCAACCTATTACAGAATCCATTGCTATAATTTGCTTTAACTAGAAGACTCGATCTGGACATGTTATAAAAACTTTACGATCCATACAAGCATATTTAAATCCATAAAGAATTTTATTAGAATATACCTTAATGGAAGAACTTTAGTTCGTAATTATAAAAAAATGATATACAATTATACATGTTTGTATAATTTCAATGCAAATTTTAATATTCGTCTAATAAACCATATGTTAGGTATATTGCAAAATGACGTAACCTGACTTCAATTCAATATTAGAGCACATTGGCATCAATGTCGTCTAATTCGATGATAGTAGGAGTAACGTAACGTCTGGATTACCTTCTTCCGTCTTATAGAGATATTTGTAGTCATTGATTTATTAGCACTTTCACTTTTATTTAACAATAATATTAATGAGGTTACCTAATTAATAACTCATACTTTAACTAATAACTTGTTAGAGTCAAGAATGATAGACTAAGTCTTTCATAATCTTCGTCATTTCTTCATCTTTATGGATTTTAAGCATATAGCGGGATTGCTAGGGTAAGGTAGTTACTTTCTGTCAGTTTTAGAAACATTGTGTAATAGGCAGTGCAAAAAGAACACAATGTCGCGATAAGTCTCCCCGACCAATAGCAGTCCTTTTGCACATTATTTTTATTGCCGAATTTTTATCAATTTTATATTTATCTCATCATCAATAAATGGAAAAAATATAGATTTCGGCTCCGGTGCGGTTCGGCTAATATCTATAACTTCATAAGAAATTGCGGGAATGAATATGCAGATTAGATATTCTGGATCTTTCTAGTTCTAATAATATACTTCAAGTGCAATCTGTTTTATATCGAATAATATAAACAAATAATAGATACTTTGTGTGAAAAGATACTTCGCAGAAATTTGGCATCGCTCGCCTATGATCGCTGGAAGGAGTAATGTATGGGCCATTTACTGCACCAAGTAACTAATTCCACAAAACAGAATCTAGATTTGAGATGTTTATATATAATATACCTTTAAATGAATATTGTAGAATGCTTAAATAATGTTGCAGGTGTAATCTTCAAGTATAAGAATATAAGAAAATGGACGAGGAAAAAAGCTATCGTGAAAAATTCCAATTTTCTAATTTAATAAATTTCCAATTTTTATGTCAATGGTAGAGTCAATCAATTTGGCAAGTAAGAATAATGAACTTTTTTTCATAATAATATGTATCAACAGTTTTTATCTTTTATATTATATTATATTAAATTTTATTATTTTGGCATAATTTAAATAATAACTTCATGTACTTAAACAAAAAAATCTTAGCTCTACAATTACGTTTTTGTGTTGCTTTTTCTTTTATTTATACTAATAATGTGTATATTTTCAAATATTCCTATTATAGTAAAAAATAAATTCAATTTAAATCGTTTATGTTCCAACTTGCTTTGGATTATACAAATTAATTATTATAAAGTATTTTTCTTAAAAACAGAATAAAGACTTACATCTGTTGATCTCAAGCTATATTAAGCATTCTATTTACATTACCAGCTCCAGTAAGAGGAATCGCTTTGTTTACGAAAAATATAATGTATATACACAAATATGTCAGACGTGAGTTGTTGCTATACTGTACCTATAGATCTAGTCTCTCATCTATTAGTCAAGTGTAAGAAGACAGCAGTTCTTCGTTCGCATGGCTATGTGGATAATTACTATAATTTCGCATATAGCTCACGTGCAGAGAGCACCGTGTACCAGTCTACCAGGCACGCTCATATCAATGTAAGAACTAGTGACTGTTTGAGAATAAAATTATTTTATTTCAATAGAAACAACTCCTGTGTACAGATAAGTGGGGACGACAGTAGTGCAAGGGGTCATGATCACGTAACATAATGATTTGTTAACAGGCCCTGCCACAAGGACGACTACATATACTAGGTACACAGAACAATTATGACTATCATAGTATAGGCGAGTTAATTAGGTATTAAAGTTTGTAACTTGTAATATTTTTTTTGTATATCCATATCATGTGGAGACGTACAATATCCACCCATTTATTGTTGTTTTCCTTAACTAAGAGTATAGTGAAAATTAAAATAAATCAGTTTGCCTAGTGTTAAAACACTCCGTTCCCCGTTTTCGGCAGAATTCCGGAAGCATTGCGTTTTGAGTGACGGAAATCAACGCCGCTACACCAGAGCGAAAAAAAAAAAAACTTTTAAATACATATTTAATTTATTCAAATGGGGATAGAACCCACAACCAGTCGTCTTTATACTCACACCTTATGGCCTTAATATTATAAATGAATAGCTGTATATTCTACTAAAATGGTAGTGTAGTTTGGACTTACCAGTCCTAGTGCAGTCAGGCCTGCCGTTCCTGACCGAGGTGTCCGGCAGCGGCTTGCCGTCAGGCGAGACACACCAGCAGCCCGCGGCGGCACCAGCGGCCGCGCACTGCACCGCCGCGTACGTGCCGTCCGCGCGGCACCGCGGCACGAAGGTGGCGCGCCGCCCGCCCTGCGCGCTCAGCGCGTATCGCAGCACCGTCAGGCACGATGACGACGACGACGACTGACCCTCTGTAGATACATACTAACATCACTATGGTATTGGCTTCTTAATGCCCGAATTGCTGCTGCTGATTTATTACTACATACACATACATACATAGCTTCACGCTTTATCCCTTGCGGGGTTGTCAGGGAGAATGGAGCGTCAAACTCTACGGTCTCTACATGCCTCTTTCGCCTCGTCCACTGTCATTAACCTCTTCATACATGCCCTTGGGGGCGTCCTCATGCTTTTTACGTGACCTTCCTCCAGTATCTTTGATACTGTGTTTTCGAAGATCAACCGAGGTCTTCCCTATCAACGCTTCATTACTATTTAAAATATCATATGTTTTAAGTAACTTCTCAATAATATAAAAAAATCTGTACGCTTTTTTGTTCTGTACTATTATAGAATAAGCGTAAGTTGTAAAAATGACAATTCCCGTTGTAACTGCACGTATTAGATACGAACGATGTGGTTCATTTAATAAGTTTAAAAGTCTGCTGATGCGATCATATGTGAGTGACAAAAAATAACTCACCTATACAGGGACCTCTGTGTGCTACCGTTACCGTTTCTCCGGCACATTGAGCTTTCATGAGGTGACATTTAGATGGATAGTTACGGCCATCTGTTCCACAGACCGGCCTGTTGGCGTTGCCTGTATTCGCCTCACATGCGGTTACTTTATGATAGCAAGCCTCGTTGTTTTGTTGGATCGACTATAAGTAAATAAACAATACTTGTATAATGTAAAATAAAACATATAATAATAACATAGACATGCTATTTTAAATTGTGTAAAAAAATTTTACAAGTACGGCGCCTACCGCGTATTGTTCCCAATAATTTACAGTTACCAGGTAAGCTGCTCTGGTCAAAACAATACCCGTGAAAGTGTTACTCCGAATAAGCACACCAAATATTTACATTAAATTTTAAAATTTGTAAGGAGACCATATTTATTTACCAGATATTTATTAGTTAATAATATTTAATCATAGCAGTATTATGGTAGCAGTTTCTTTAAAATGTATAAAATATAATTTTTTCAGAACTATAAATATTACCTATTTCGAAGGAGTATAAGTCATAGAAGTATAAGCCATATATAAACGTAAATAGACAAGACAGCATAACTGAATAGTAAACAGAAATTGGTCTTTTATTTTTCATAATAAATGTATGCAGTTATATTAGTCTATCGTTTGTATTCAGTTCACAACGATAAATGCTGCACGTGAATGTATCTCTAACTGCCAATTTCGCCTAGCAAAGGATTGGATGTAGCCAATGATATTTATATGGTATTTTTTTTATTTATATATCTAGTGTAAACTTACTAGCAACCTACTAAGCATATTATAAAAATAGACAAATATCTTTAAAAACTAACTATATACTATATTACTATTAATTTCGAAAATTAATTTGTTTTCTCTGATATAAATAAAATAAATATTAAATCTTGTATTTTTTTTTACATTTTCAAATGGTATAAAAAATTACGTCACGAAAAATAAAAAAGCGGCTATGTTTACATTCTAAGCCGACGATATATTTTAGGCTTTATACTCATAATTTTATACTGTATTTTAATGATTTTTACTTTTATTGTAATTGAAGTACAGTAGCTAATATGTCAATGTTATAAATATAAATGTAATAGCACTAGTAATCTTGCCAAGGATAGAAAATATTTAAAATTTTAAAAAATCAAGGTGGACTAGGTAGAAATTCTTAAAATTGTGTTTAAATAAATACTGCGTTTATAACTAAAAGGTAATATATGTCTAGAATTTATTTTACTACTAAACCTGCCTAATTAATACTTGACACTTTGCAATAGTTAGTGTTTTTTAATTACCTTTAAACATTATATAAGTTTTATAGCGATATCGTGAGTATTATAGCATGCAGTACTCCAAAACCTAAGCTAAAATAATTTAGTGACAGGTATTTTTTTTAATTGTAGAGTTATTCCCCATATAAAATCGCACTCGAGAAACTGAAATATTTATTTACGGTTATATTTCCATTTCTTCACTCTGGTGTCGAAGCAAAGCGCGACGTTGAGTTCTACTAGTCGACACGCAATGCGTCCAGAATTCAGCAGAAAGTGGGGAACGGAGTGTCTTAACACTAGGTTCCCTCTGTGTACCCAGTGTGCGGGATACAGCGTGAAGCTGATATGTAGAGTTATTATTTTTAATATTTTTTTAATTGTAGAAATTGTAGATTTACTTTCACCTAAAGCAAATGAACGTAGAGCAACCTTTAGAAAGTAATTTAGTAATAGGTATTTACTTTTTACCCGTAAGAGCTCAGGATACGCCGTACAAAGCAGAGTACGCGAAGGAAACCTGGGAACTTAGTGTTAAGACAATCCGTTCCCTATTAAGGCACTTTCGTTACCGACGTTCCCGCCCAATTCTTGAGGCATTGTGTGTTGAGTGGTGATACTCAACACTGCACTTTACCTCATTACCAGAGCGAGGAAATGGAATTATTAAATATTTCATTACTCCAAGAGAGAATCAAACCCACAATTAGTCCCGTTCACAGTTACACGCTTGTGCCCCTGCTCTACTACTGGACTTATTCTATTACTAAATATGTATTTGTTTAAAATTTTAAAATATAAGTTCCGCTGAGTTTCTTGCGCCGGTTCTTCTCAGGTCTGACGCATTAACTTTAGTGAACTGGTGGTAAATTATTTAACGTTCAAAATATGAAACTCATAACTTCTTATTTTGAATAAAAATATTTAAATTTAAAATTTACTATTTTTCATTATTACGTTTACTTAAATGTACAAGTATCTATCTATCTATCTATATTTAGTTATTTTAAGAAACCAGGCTCGGTTTTGTTGGTAGATAGGTGTGATACAACGATAAACGTTTGCCAAGTAATATGTTTCAATGTATTGCTTGTTCATTTGTTTATTCCTATATATTTCACGGCGGGTGATTTATTGTAAGTTCATTTAAATATTTAGATAATAAAATAATGTTTTACTTATATTTTATTGTTTATATCGCAAAAAAAATAAGTAGATATTATAAAAATGGCGGTTTCTTAGTGTTCTTACACTACGTAAAAAATATCAACAATCTATCACATCGACATATACTTAGTAGGAATCGACCGCATTATTTATTATACATTCCGTCCTGGTGGCGCCTAAGCTGACGATGTGTATCTCATTCAGAAATTTTAATTTAAATATCGTGGAGAATGAGATATTTTTTAATTTATATTATATTATTAATTATTATTATGGGCCAGTCGTGACTCAGGAAACAAAAAGTGACTGTAAACACGACTGATAGTGGGTTCCATCCCAACTCGAGTAAATAAAATATTTATTTAAATTTATATATCCATTTCTTCGCTCTAGTATCGAGGTTGAGTTCCAACACTCAACACGCCATGCATCTAGAATTCGGCGGAAATAGGGTAACGCAGTGTCTAAACACTAGATTCCCACTGCCTACACTGTAGTGGGCGGCAAACATTGTGCAGGTGTATTTTTTATATGTATATTATCTTATAGATTTCAAAGAATATCTTCTCGCATTACACAAACATCCGCCCATAATACGAAAGTACCTATTTCTTATCAATCATTATTGCTTCTGTTAATACAAACAAAAGCCTTCATACAATGTATTGTGATATCAACAGTTTAAACATAGTGCGTCTACAAAATTTTATCTCAACTCTTAATAGTGCCTGCGCAAAGCATCCTGGGAACCTAATGTTAAGACACTTCCGTTCCCCACTTTCCACCGAATAAAGGGGGCATTGCGTATTGTGTGGGGGAAATCAACGCGATCGCCGCGCTTTGCCTCGTTACCAGAGCGAGGACAAGAAAATATGGAATATGTATTTCATTTTCTCGAGTGTAAATCGAACCACAACCTGTAAAGTTAACACTTACACGCCTGTGCTACTGCTCCATGACTGGTCTCAGTACCTACTTATACTTTATTATTTACGACTGCAGCGTATTGATATACCTATATAGCGTTTTCCATTGGACATTGCTGAGGGGACTCCTAGCCCTTCTGAACGTAACCTATATAGTCAATTTCCTATGATCAATTAATTCTACTTTTCATTAAGCAATAAATTATTTAAGAAAAACACAGCAACAAAAAAGATACGGACGATCAGTCTGTGTTGTAATACGACTTTAATGTACTAAAAAAAATCTATTGTTTAAGTCACAACTATCAATTATAAAAGGAATTATTTATTTATATAATTATGATTAGATTTGCTTTAAATACATTTATGTTTCGTTACGTTATGAAGAATAAATATTTAATATAAAATAATGAATTAATTGTAGAGTTGTACCTAGTAGTACTTTTCACCTAAAGTAAATGAATGTAGAGTTAAATCAAGCAGTTAAGTTTAAATTAGTAATAATAAAGATAATAGCTAATGGAATGCTACGACTATATAATATAATTAATATTATTATTTTACATTTGTAGTCTCTACTTTTTATACATATTTGAATAATTATATGTATTATTAGTCGATTATTTACATGTATTAAATAGAAAATGTATATTACCTTTCCTTCAGGACCAGCGCCGGTAACATAATAAATAAAATTTATAAAAAGAACATGAACCACTAAAAGATTCATAATCATAATGCCAAACTAAATGCAATAATGTAATAAATTAAAATTGTCGAAGTTTATCCAATATTGTTTATTTACAACACTCATTCACTAAACAAAATTAAACTTTTAATAATAAACAGAATAATAAAATCTTTTTTCAATATCATTTTGGCATGATTAATTGTGGTAAAAAATTAAATTACTTTGTTTTACAAAGCTAAATTATAAAATAAAATACTGTCGCAAAGGCGTTAGGCAAAAGAGAGAGTTACGAACAGAGTAAAGTACAATAAGGATAAATCCCGGTGCCGGATCACCTAACCACGAGCAAAAAGCGCACACGCACCCCACCCAACGTATATCTGAACGTTTCGTTTATCAATGCCGCTCTAAGCTCTACTTCTACGTTTAAAAAATATTATTTTTATATTTTATATAATCTGTTAGAAGTAAACTAATGATTTGAAAAACTCTGTAATTTTATTTAATTTTCTAATACATTGCGTGATATCTGTTATATTCAATTATTTCTAAACGTAGATAATTTTTTTATCGAAAAAGCAAGAATGTCACTGTCAAAAATCTAAATATTTTTTTAGCCATGGTGATAATAAAATGAATGATATTAAATCAAGAACTTATGTATCTTAAATAATATAATATACTAATAGCCAGTAACGGAAAATCAATTAATTAAAACTGTATTAACTAGAGAATATATTCATCAAGCTGTAAATTTTATTTTCTTATATTTATAATTATTATTTACAAATGATGAATCTTCCTAAGTATTCGGTTACTTTATAAATGCCACGAATCACATATGCCAAAATCAATAATGGTTGATCCGAAGTAATACATTTGTAATAAAATTTCTAAAGTGCTTTTTTATGGCTTAAACAACTATGAATTTTGTTGGCAAATATAAATAGCGTTTTATTATATGTTGAGGTAAAGTTTATTATTTTACCAGCATTATCAGTGTGCTCATGAAGTTAAAACTGTTAGTAAGTTTTCTAATTGTCATATTTCTTTTGCCATTAGTTATAACTGATCATAAAAGAAAACATCATCGAAGGAAAAAGATTTACAAATCAACTACACCAAATCAATTTGCTAAAAAAATATGTTTAAAAATTGACCAAACATTAAAAGGTAAGGTATTAAACAATTTCTTTATACATATAATATTTAATTGGCAGCAGAGATGCAGCAGGTGACAGTCTTAGTTTAAATGCAATAGTTGTGGGTTCAATTCCCACTTGCAATACTAAGTTACTAACTTAACTAAGTTTTGTCTGTCCTGCTCATATAGTTTGTCTGACATGCAAGATATGGGGATACTGATAAAAATAATAATTTAATGATATTCTTTATAGCACAACACAAATCATGCTTTCTTCGTCCAGATACTGGACCTTGTCGAGCTGATATTATTCAATGGTATTATGATGTGAGACAGACTAAATGTTATCGTTTTTTCTGGGGAGGGTGCCAAGGTAATGGAAACAGATTTGAAAATCGTGATGACTGTGAAAACTACTGTCTCCTAAATGTAACAAGTGTTAATAGTAGGTATCTTATAATAAACATAACATTAATCAATGTAACAATATTATAATAGTAATATTATGTAACAATATTACAAAAGTAATATTACACTGATTTAAATAATTTTGATTTTCTATTACATTAATAAATTAGGCCCTAGTACAAGATATATATAACTTTCTTTATTTTTTGTATAATTTTTCTTCTGTAATGTTATATACTATATAGCATATATTGTATATAACATTAATTTATTTTATTAGTGATAACAATTAAATAATAATCTGTTAATTAATATGGATTTAATAACATAGAAATTGCAAACTATATTAATTTTATTAATGAAAAATATATCTTATGTCAAATGAAAGAATGTGTCTAAATAATATATAAGTTTTTAATTTTTAAAATAGTGAGCACATTAGTTACTACTTAAAATAACTAAATTAATATTTTTTACTTTCAGAAAAGGTGCCCTATTTCTGTTCTCTGGGATTTGATTATGGAACTTGCTTTGGATACTTTAACCGCTGGACCTGGGATAATTTTTCTAAGTGAGTTTAAATATTTTATAAAATTTTAGTTTGGTTCCCACTTGAATGAATTATTTTAATTTATTTTTGCCATTCAACACAACAACATCTTGAGTCTAATAAATTGGGTGGAATGTGGGGAATCATTTACTTTTGTTTATATATTTATACATATTTAATTACAAATGTCTGAAGCTACATACCTTAACTGTATTTTGAAATTTGGTAAAGTAAATTTAGTGATAACTACTAGCACTTCACTTATCCCTTAAAATACTTTAAAAATATATTTTAATTTATAATAAAAGACGTAAAATTATTCTTATCATTAACAAAAATATTATAAATCATTGATGTTATTAACACAATTTTTTAATATTTTCAGAACTTGCAGGCGACGACTGTATTCAGGATGTGGAGGAAATCAAAATAATTTTCATAGCCGCACTGAATGTTTGTCCACTTGCTTAAACCCACCGAATAATACACTTGAAAGAAGTCATTTATTTACAACTTGTATTCCTATTGTATTAAATGATATTCATTGAAAAAAATATTGACAGCTTTTTATATAACTGGTTCTTTTTTCTATTTTTATTAAATTATTAATAATTGATGAAGTAGATTGATAGAATATTTTTCTCCTATTTTTCGGCAAATGTGTTTAACATGATGAAATAAGAGACTGAGGTTTTTAAAATCTGTAAAAAAGACATAAAATTAACTACAGAAACTGTTGTTGTTATTGTTAATTTACTATAACAAATGTTTTCATACAATTACAATATAAATGTGATTATGAAATTAGTTTTTTCTCATAATAATAAATCCTTTAAGTACCTATATATTCTTTAATTCACTTAAATTGTCTTTCTTCTTTATCGATCTTTTTTTTCTATAATTTTTGTAGGCCGTCGTGGAGTACAAGCGTGTGATTGTGAACGCGCCAGTTGTAGGTTCGATCTACAAAAATTTAATATTTTATATCCTGGCTCTGGTCTCTATCTGCGCCACTCAACACACACTGCCTCGAGAATTCGGCGGAAAGTGGAAAACAGAAATGTGTTGAAAGAAACAAAGTGTCTTTAAACTAGGGTCCCAGGTTTCCTTTGCATACCATGCTATGTACAGAATAAAGCCTTTGGCTATAAAAAAAGATTTGTTCCTCTTAATAAATCAGTTAAAATCGCTTTGACTTAAAAAGTCAGTAATCTACGAGTACATACTACTTGTAGGTACAAGTACTTATAAGTAAAAAAATAGTCTTACTGCGGCCATAGTTTGTACTCCGACGTTGACTATATTCATAGCTTTGACTGGTAATGGCCTCTGCGAGTTTATCAACATTATGAAGACTTTCTTCCTATCACCCACTTTCATACATTCCCAGGGTAAGCTGTATACAGCATTACTATATTGGTCACTCTGAAAAAAAAAACTAAATTTTTGGCCAAAACATCGTTTGCGTGGACTTTGCGTCTCTAGCCATATTATATAGATACATTTACCGTCCACTATAATTGAGAATTAAATCCGATATTAGCGAAAATTTCAATATCTTGATTCTAATTTAGGCCAGTTTCGGCGCAGGGGCACAAAGTGTGACTGTAAAACCGGCTGGTTGTGGGTTCGATCCCCAGTTGAGGAGATGAAATATTTATTTAAATGTATATTTCTATTTTCTTCGCTCTGGTGTCGAGGCAAAGCGCGGCTTTGAGTTCAACCACACTTCAGACCACTCAACACGCAATGCCTCCAGATTAGCAGAAAGTGGGGATCGGAGTGTAACACTAGGTTCCCTCTACCTAGATAAGGTAGGTGTCATAAGAAAACGTTGATGAAAAATTGCTTTCTTTTATGAATTGAATTGAATTATTATTACTGAATTATAATTATTTTGTACGCTTAGGGCGATCGTGCTCTTCTCTTCTCTATCGGTTGTTTCTCGTTCTCGCTTGCACGCTCGGCTCCGGCGGAACGTGACAATGAGTTTTGCTTTGAATGACAATTGGGTTTGTGGTCACATTAATAAGGTCCTAAGCGATTATTATTTGATTAACAGACTTTAAAAAAAGGAGGTTCTTTTACTTACAACTGTCGCAAGAAGTTCAAATACAATTGATATTTGAATAATTTGTTGAAATACCACAAACGTTAATGGTCCATAAAGCATAATAGCTTCTGCGTTCTGTAATTATTTATATGTAAGTATAAATAGAAAAAAATAAGATTTTTAGTATTGTTTTGAATAAAACGTGTCTATACAGAATCTGAATATGCACACGAGTATTGTGCGTTCAATTCCCGCTCTCACGAGAATTATTATTTTAAATTGCCATTTTAGTTTATCAGTCGAATGGGACAAAGTGTGCCGTTGGATTTTGTTATTTAACAAGTAATAGCTCGAAATTAGGTGAAAGTTGGAAATATTAACTTCTCCCTTTCTAGTTCCTACCGTGTGTAGATCAAGGTATATGTATACACATTATAATAACACTGCTTAAAGTAGAGCCAGAAAAAGAAAAGATTTTTTTATTAGAAATCAATAAAGTTCAGTTCTTCTACGCCGGATATTGTACCCTGATAGTTTTTACGTGGATCCTTCCTTTATATTATCAAGGGCATCGTTGTGTCCACGTTCTTTTTTACTGTTTGGTCACATACATTTTTCCCTTGCACACAGACAAATGTCTGTCGGTCTGACATTGTCTGTTAATATATAAATAATTACCTTTTGAAAGCACACTAACAGTAGCACACAACCGCTGACAAAATGGAATAGGTAATAAATGAGGAGAATCGGTCCAAAAGTACTTATCAAACGTGCTGAAAACCTAAAATATATATATTAGCTATAAGCTAATTAAATATACAGATTAATACTACACAAATATTTACAAAACAAATGGTTTAAAAGCTACTCCAAAGTGCACTTACTCGGCTATTTTATTATGTTGCTGAACCATATTGCCTATATCGCGAGCAACGAGCTCTCCTTCTTCATCGGAGAAAAATTCATCTTGTATATTTGCATCTATTATTACTTTATTAGAAGGTCTCCGAAAAGTTACCATATCGTTTATAATAATACGCATATGCCCCCAAATGTGAAAGACCATCAATGATATTAATAAGTCGATATAACAAAAGCAGAATGAACAAAGTACCGACATGTACCAGTCGAAAGTGAACATAACGAGATACCAGTAAATATTGTGCTTATAGTCAAATGGTAGTTGATAGTAGATGGAAAGCTCAAGCGAAGAGTTTCCGGTCTTATAATTGGTGAACGCATCAGAGTATATGTTTTTCCATAATGGTGTAAAATTGAATAATAATAAACCAACTACTAACAATATGTCGATGTACACTGTGAAGAAATGTGAAATCTTGTGGACGAGTAGGTGTGTCTGAAATATAAAATGGTTAACTATTAGTTAAGTGCGTGTTTATTTGCTTGAAACCATATTTAACGAAGCTATATTCATAGTTAATAATAAATAATACTTAATTCTGTCTATATATCAGTTTCACGCTGTATCACGTTGTCCGGTTTTGGCCGAATTTTCGCGCCACTGTGTGTTGAGTAGCGGAGCTCAACGCCGCATATAACAATTTGTTAATTTAAAAAAGAATTTTCGTGCACATACATACTTCTCTTAAAGGTAATTTTGTTTGTGAATTATCTCACATGATATTTATGAGTTACGCGCGTTCATTTGTCAACATTCTACTGTCTAAATAAATATTTTTGATATGTTTTTTGATTTTTAGTTGATTTCAAAAAAACTATTAAAAATTATCTTACCGACATTGCGTATTCGGAATGATCTTTATAGTTAAATAAATGTATAGAGTTGACAAAATCGGCGATTAAATTTTTATATATTTTAAGAAATACAAGCATTACTCGAAACTGAAAAATAAACGGAAATATATTATTAATTGTACAAGGTATAAAGTTTCTAACTAAAATAAATAAAACATGCAACCAATAAAATCATAATGAGGTCCACGCTGTATCCCGCACACAGCAGGGTAGGTAGAGGGAACATAGTGTTAGGACACTCCGTTCCCTACTTTCTGCCGAATTCTGCAGGCTTTCCGTTTTGAGTGGCAGAACTCAACGCCGCGCCTTGCCTCGACAACAGAGTGAAGAAATGGAAATATAAACGTAAATCGATATTTCACTTCCTCGAATGGGGATCGAACCCTCAACCGTCGCGTTACAGTCACACCCTGGTGCCGCTGCGCCAAGACGGCCTCTGTTGTGTATTGAGTTGTAATTTTAAAATTAAATATTAAATGAATTATTAGTGAAGAATCGAAGTGCCTAAATGAAAACGAAATGTTTTAATATTAGGTTCCCTGGTTCCCTCTGCCTACTACCTACTACTGCATACAGCGTGAAGCAAGAAAAAAAATATTAAAACTCAATAATAGGTATATTAATACTTACAGTGGCCATTGTAGACATGGAAACAGTTACGTAAGTATGTGCTAATTCCATAAAATCAATAACAAAAAGATTATTTTTCAAATAAAGGAAACCTGGAGGTAAACTGAGCGCGAAAACTAAAAATATATAGATTCTGCCGTAGAGACAATATTTTGATTCTTCTTCCCCAATAGCCTTTGACGGCCAAGCATGGAGGATTTGCAGACGTCTTTTAAGTATTCTCATATATTTTATATCCTGAGCTTTTTCTATACCCCTAAAAATAATTACAAAACCTATAATTATATATAAAGCATTCATTTAACTCTCTATTTTTAAAGTTTTTCTCAATACTTTCAATAAAGTGACAATTCTTCTATTCTTTCCTATGCTTGTGTAGCGTTCGCGTACACTAAACTAGATGCCCTTCAAAAGGTACAAGATAAATTGTTAAATATCGCATTAGGTTTCCCCTGGTACGTACTTAATGTCAACTTTCATAAATATTTTGAAGTAGAATCGATTCACGAGCACTGCAAAGGCTTATACAAGCGCTGCTTTGGGCGCACAGGCTCGCACGCAAAACCTCTTATCGTAAAGGCGTGAGATTACAACCCTAATGCAAAACTCAAGGCCAGACGCCAAAAGATTAGAGGAACTCAAGTCAGAAGCTTCTCATGAAGCCTGGATCAATCCATAACACTATCTAATGCTCCTATCTAGGTAGAAAAAACACGACATAAACACTATTGTCGGCGGAATCTTATTTTACGGCTCTACCAGGCGTTGGCGTTGCCGGTTCCTCTGCTTAGGGACCCTTAGACCGACGCGGCTGGTGTGCTTAGAAGAGAGAGTTTGCCAACCTGATAGACGGTTGCAAGCCGAAGTTCGTGTCGCTCTTGCCGCCGTCGACATCTCAACAAGTTTTCCTAAGAACGCTATTATTTATTTATTATAGTTTAGCTAGACCACTACGATTCTGCATCAGGTGTGAAAGTCTTTGAAATATAACTTAGGTTCTGCCCAGACATAGCTGCACAATAAAAAAAATTAAATCCGTCCAGTAGTTCAGAAGATGTGCGTGTACAAACAAACCTTAATTAACCTTATATTAACCTTATATTACACGTACGTAGAAGAAAGAAGAAGAAAAACTTACTGTAGATCACTTCCGTCATTAATTAACAGGACCATTTTTTAAATTGAATTTACTTTATTCTTTCCGTAAATAGCGACCAGCGAAAACTCTTTCTTAAAAAATACAACATTTATTGAGGAGTAAACGTTAGTTTTATACTGTAACAAAAATCAATTGAGTAAGTCCGGGGATGGTTGACCAAAGCTTAACTTACCTTGAAGAATGGTTTTTTTTATTGTTTTAAAAAAATATTTTATTGAAATTTATACTTTCCAACTTTCGGAAAAAGTGGGAAAAAGCTCGCATACCATAATAACAACATATACAAGATTAAGCTTATATTAGAAAAGGAGAAACCAGTAAACTTATCGCATGATTCAGGTAGTCAGATTAAATTGGCATTTAGTATGAGTTAAGCTATGATATAGGTAGTTTGAAATACATAATTTAAAAAGAAATAGTTTCAAAACTAATTAAAAATTATACAATCAATAATAAATAAACGTATGTTTATATGTACGTAACATATAGACAGTTTTCCAACTAATGTATAGCTTGGTGTACCTTCGAAAATACAATATCAATGACACTAAAAGAAGGTAATGTAAATGCTGTTTAAATAGTAAAGCTAAAATAAGTTTGTGGCAATCTAGCCCAACTTTTACTTGCCTTTTATTTTTAATTTCGTACCAAATAATTATAAGAAAAATTAACTTGCATTTTTATTATAATATACGCGTCAACGCAACGCTCACAGAGATTGAATAGAAGGAGATAAGGGATTCTCACCCCTTATTGTTCGACATCGACTCTCCTATTTTCGTAACTTGAGTTTTTGATATTTAGGTAGCCATCCCCGATCTCCCCTATATACATATATAATGTTCAAATATTTGTTCTTACATTATTCCTCTATAGATTTTATTTATACATAAGGTAATATTAAAAAATATTATATTACTACATTCGTGTATTACTATTTACATTATCCCGAAAAAAACGGTAGAGTTCTTAACATTAAAACCAATTTTTGAGACATTTCGCGTAGCGGAATTCAACGTCGCACTTTATCTACCTGAGCGAGAAACGCTATTCATAGATGGTCTAATAACTATTATACATTAGTTAAAAAACTATATCTTTACAAAAAAAATATATCTTTACGGAAAAACCAAGGTGCTTAAAACACTAAAACCTATAATATAATAATTACCAACAGCATATAGCAATTGCAAAGAAAATTATTATTTATAAACTCAATTGACAGGTTAAATACGTTATACGTAATATAAAAAGGAACGATTGTAGAGACCTGAATAATTTGTAGAATATCGAGTACCTTAGAGTAATAATTATGTGTGCGCTCGGTAATAACTTGGAGAATGGAGAATAGATAATTTTAATACATTAGTGTTAAATAACATATTAATAATGATCGGTCTTCGTTCACATATTGTTCATGACGTATCTGTCTTCAAGCCAAATAGTTGACGAAATGATATTAAACCAGTTATTTTTTTCATCATCATCATCATCAGCCCATCGCCGTCCACTGCTGAACGTAGGCCTCCCTCATCAAGCGTCAATCATACCGGTCTTGGGCTTCCCGCACCTTTCCCGTGCCAGCCATCTTCTTTAAATCATCTGTCCATCGTGCTGTAGGACATCCAACGCTACGCTTATACGCTTTATTTTTTTAAAAAAATATTAATAATTCTTTCCATACTGACCAATACGGATTCACCAAAGATAAATCTACTACAGATGTGGGTGCTGCACTTCCTAAACACATGAGAGAAAGCCTTTGTATGTGTTGATCATGAAACTTTGCTATTAAGCTATATCAGTATGGCATACAGGATGCTGCCCTTGATCTTATTGCCTTGTATCTAAATCAGAAGGTTAATTAATATAACTAACGTGAAGTCTGGATCTCCTCTAAGTATGGGTGTTCCACAGGGATCTACTTTTGTCCCCTATTATTTGTGTAGTAGTCGTGTGTAGTCCTTAATTCAGCTCTGCTGCGTTCAAATTAAAAAAAAACCTATTTATTTTAGCTATTTTCATAACATTCTTAAGTACCTAAGTCCCTTAATTAATAAAATCTATAAATTTTGGTATTTAAATTATGTTCCTTTCAAGCTTATGACCCTTAGATAATAAGAGTATTCTCGTTAGCGGTGTATGCGCCGATATCCTTAACTCCATCAAGTGAACTAGAGGAGTTTGGGAGAGTTGTGTAACGTGTATTACTATATTCTCTTCAGTTATAAAAAACTAGATTCAAAATATAACCATTTTAATAATACGAGTAGTGCCATAATAGGGCTTTAAAAAAATAACTGATATAAAATCTGATGAAAGATTATATTAAAAATTCAATTTCACTTTTCCAATCTTTTTCATTTTATACTACACTTGCAGCGAAGTAATAAACATCTTGGTATTTTTTATTATTTGTTGCAAACTTTAAGTGTTAGTCGAACTACGCTATGAAGATTAACAAAAGTGGATTATGTTTTATTGGTTTGATTTTAATTCTCATCTGCCTTTCGGAAGCTGTAAGTATCAGCAAAAATATGGTACTTATAATATTTTTTTTTAATAGATATTTATTTTTAAATGTATGTAAGAAGATTTATTTTATTTGGTATTTACCATTTTAATAAATTATAGTATTATTAATTAATATATAAAAAAATATATTTTTTTAATTCTTTATCTTTACATTTAAAAAAAAATTAGAACTAAGGTGATGTGTTAGCGAATTTTAATATCTATAATTATACTATATTTAGGAACACATTTAAAAAAATTTTTTTTATAAATTATTTTTAATTTACAGTGCAGTCATTGCAAAGTACCTGAAGTACAAGAAGACATCAAAGGGAAATTACTCAAAATTCCCTTACCCAAAAGAAAGTTTATGATCAGGTTATTTAATACTACTTCCCCTTATTGATATATCTTAATAACACATTGGAAACCTCAATTTTGTTGAGTAAATTATGTAATACGAAATATTAATATTTTAATTGTACTTATACCTATAACATGGGGAGTGACTTAACACTAGTTTCCCTCTGCCTAACAGCGTGTAGCTGATTTGATTTAATTATAATTTTATTTACTTATAACATTTAGAAAAGTATATAGCTGAAATAATATACTCATGTATTTTATATTGGAGTTAGAAGTGAGTCTGTGCGTCCATCCGTAATCAGTATGCTTTCAAACTGCTAAATCAGTAAATACTTCGTAGTAATAAAGTGTGTAAATGAGTAAGAAAATAACCAAAAGCTTTATTTCAATAACAAACAGCTATATAACATATAATTAAATTGACATTGACACTATGACTAAATGTTTATTGCTAGACTGTTGTCAAGATGACGCTGAAACAGAATAGAAGAGAACAGCAAAGAACGTCACATTTATACTTATATATAGAAGAATGTTTTTTAATCAAAATCGTGTCTTTCAATTTTCTACAAAATTGTATTTAACAAATTTTAAGTATACCTACACCACCACAGTTTTTCCCGCTGTTTGACAATCATATCCACCTCCTTTGGTAGCTTGGAAGAGATTTCTTTTAGAAATAAGCCCATTGTTTACTAACCTTTTAGTTTTGTATTACTTTTATGGTTTTTCTTTAAAATATTACTTTTGCTATATTTGGTATACTAAATTTGGTATACCAGTGTATCCGATTAACCTTTCTTCCCCATTGGGGAAGAAAGGTCCTCGAATGGCGACTACGTCTCGGCAAAAGGAGTACTGGCCGCCCTCCAACCAGGTGGACCGACGACCTCAAGAAGACAGCGGGAACCCGCTGGATTCAAAGGGCGCTGGACCGGACGGAGTGGCGAGCATTGGGGGAAGCCTATGTCCAGCAGTGGACTTCAAAAGGCTGATGATGATGATAATGATGATACATAGGAGTAAAAGACAGTCAAGCTACGTATAATAATGCAGCAAAAATAATGAAAAATTAATTTATCTATTCCTCATATCTTAAGTATATTTGATTAATCAACTTATCTTTATGACATGTGCAACTGTTTTAATGTAAGGTCGCGTAACATAAATTAGTAAAAATTTTAATTGTTACTAAGAAATTTGAAGTCTAGTCAAGAGCTCTAATTTATTTATTTTTATATAAAAAATCAACTTCGTGCTCTATCCCGCACACAGCAGGGCAGCAGCAAAGGGAACCTAGTGTTAAGACACTCCGTTCGCCACTTTTCGCCGATTTCAGGAGGCATTGCGAGTTGAGTGGCGGAACTCCACGCTGCGCTTTGCCTTGACACCAGAGCAAAGAAATGGAAATATAAATTTAAATAAATATTTCATTTCATCGAGTGGGGATCGAACCCACGACCAGTCGCGTTTACAGTCCGTCAGTCAGTCAGTCATTTTGTGCCCCTGCGCCCCGACTGGCCACAATTATGTTATTTATAGCATTGTGCACACATTTATATCTACACAAGTAGAGTCAATAAACAGGCACCTATACATTTTTATATTGAAACTTAAAAAGGAAGAGGTTCCCCCAGAGGGCATGTATGAAGAGGTTGATGACAGTGGACGAGGCGAAAGAGGTATGTAGAGACCGTAGCGTCTGGTGCTCCATTCTCTCTGACTACCCCGCTACGGATAAAACGTTAAGTTCAGTTATAAACAACAACAAAACAATATTTTCACTCCAATTTGTCTTTGACCTTTTAACCCACCGATAACTTCTTGACGACATAATCGTAATCGTAATCGTAATCGGGAAATACCACCAGTATTGATTTGTATGGAAATGTATGTAGTTGTATACATATATGAAACCTTTTTTTATTAATTATCTTCTTTAATCTATAAAGCTATGAATCTGTCAAGTAATTAAATTCAAAAGTAATTAAAATATGTTGTATTTGTAAAAAAATTTAATAAGTGAATTAAAAATAGAGTATCTATCAAATTAATAAGTATGTATGCGAACGAATTTCGGCCTTACTATATTCTTATCAAAAAAGAAGAAGAGAAAGGGGACAGGTATGCTCGAATTAATATGGAGGTGAAGCATCGGGCTATATTAGAACCTAGTAATCCGTTTGTGAAGAAAACCGTATACACTCAGACGTATCCAACGAAACTAATTCCAGCTGCACCCAGGAGGGCTTGTTGTTACTATTGTTAATTAAATCTTCAGGTCAAATATTTTCTAAGGGTGTAAAATGTAATTGAAAATAGTAATAAGAGAGGGAGAAAATACATTTAAGCTGTAGATGCAACAAATATAAACCTAAGAAAAATAATCGTTGCTATGGAAAATATTGGTGTTTTTAATAAACTAGAGAGAGGTACTAATAAACTCATTACTTTTACAAACAGATTTTTTCTATATTTACTTTTACAATATATATATACATAATTACTTATACTAAAATCTACTCTGTGCATTTTTAAATATACTGTTAAACATAATTTAGAGTTTAATTGACATTTTTACACATTCTTATAAAATTGCACAATTTGCTTGCAGAAAATGGATACCACATATTACATTTCTATCTCCTATCTTGTATGTAATAGATACAAAATAGTCCATAGTATGACGCGGCGTAATACATTGCTGGTCTGAATGCGCATATTGTCAATTTGCGTAAAGTATTTCTTGACATTGCAGTCTGTGTGCATGTAGGATCTTATAATAATAGAGTTATCGTACCAGCCTTTATATATATATATGTTTTGATATCTGTTGCATCACTCATTATGTCCTAAATTACCGGTGTTCTAAGTTGAGTACTATGGAAAACGAGGATGCTCTATATTCACAAGAATCAAGTCTTCTCAGCACGAGGAGACAAAAAGAAGTAAGTACTCATACCCAGTATATAGATATATGTCTTAAAAATATATTTTTTATATTATTTTAATAATCTAGAGCGTGTTATGTTTATTATTATAAAAAGTTAGAAAACTGTGTTAATACGTATGCGTTAATCTTGAAACGTATCTAATTGAACACTATGTATTTATGATTAGGTATTCAAAACATATTGTTTCCTGAAACTAGCATTTTCATGATTGAATTTATATCTAAATTATTGTAAAACCACAGGACGCCAATGATGTTTGACGTCGATTGTTAGAATTAGAAAACGTCACCATGTTGAACGCTGTCATTGTATTGGTAATATTTCACTGGATTTTCGTAATTTTTTGAACAGAAAAAAAAGAGAGTCATATATTATAAGTAAAAAAATGGAAAATATTATTATTGTGTGGAAAATAAAAAAGTTGTGGAAAATATTATTAGAATGTAAATATTTATTCACACATTATTTTATATGATAATCTTCCAATATGTAAAAATATATATAATCTATAACTCTTAAATGTTTTTTATTCGTGCTGAAGTTAAAATAAAAAAAAAACACTCAGCTAATAAGAAGGCGATATAAATTGTGTATTAACTTATTATTATTAAATTTTAATTTTAAATTTATAATCTATTTTTGTAATATTTGCTATAATATACTTACGTCTGTGGTATTTTTATCTTTTTGTTATATGAACAATTGCAACCTTGATAACTGCGCATATAGATTGATAACTGTTTCTTTACACATTGAATACTTCTGTACTACTGCCTATCTTTCTTTATCGTAATGTCTTATTAAATTTTCTTTCTCTCTTTTTGGGCAATAGTCCGCTCATTAAGCTTATAACTTTGGCTGAGTTCTAACTTAGAGGTTGTAATTTCAGTTATCAATATCTCGGAAATTCAATAATATTAAATTTGTCTTAAAGGTCTTATCTATTTAATTTTCTTTGTATGTTTACGAACATATGTTTATTTCTAGATACTCACTTATAATTGTACCTACTTATCCTCATGAAACATTATAGGTAGCGTAGAAAAGGGTTTTTTTGTAAAACTAGCTTTTTTCCTTATATCAATAGATTCGTTGTTCGCTTTTCTTCCGAATCCCAGATAGCTAGCTGTCTTTGTATTGACTGGCGTAACTTAACGCTGCGACTTATCGTATTACAGCAGATGATCTTAATATGGGAATTGAATCTACATTCTGTTTCGGATCTACCGTAGGACGGTGTCCCACTGAGCTACATTGCGCCATTGTTCTAAAACATGTAATTTTTTTTACCCGACTGAGTCACACAAAGGTAAGGTGAGGTAATGTGTTTATCAGTCTATGTATGCATGCATTAATGTTTCTGTGTGGCGTTGTAGATGTCATGCGAAATCACCGATTCTGATGATTCTTATGTCTATCGAATCGTCTCAACACTTGCCTTGTCACCAATTTTGTTAAAATAAAATTAAATAGTCAAGAGGGGTCTCTATGTGGGGTATTCATTTATTTATTTATTTAATACTTTATTACACCATAATTAATATTAATTAACTAAAACATAAAACGAAAGACAAACATAAATTAACTTAAACAAAAAACAGAAAAAAAATAACAAATGAAAAATGGTGTAAATGCAGCCTTATCACCCACAGGTGATCTACCTCTCTCTCTACCAGGCCTCCTTTAACTTAAAAAAAAGAACTACCTACTACTATTGGTGTAAAATATATATATGTTAAAATAATAAGCTTACTTATAGAACTATATGCTATAATGTACATACTAATTTACATGAATAGATATAAATATGGAAAAGGTATTCGATAAGGTTTCGTTCTATTCATGATTTATTCTTTTTATGTTACAATTTAGGATAAAATAAATAAAATAAAATAAAAAGCCTTTTATTTCTTGCATATTGGTACAATTTGATAAAGATTAATATTAAGAAAATACTTATGCTAAATGCAAGAACCCCTCCTCAGATGAAGGTGAAGGCCTCCTCTAAAGAAGTCCATTTCTCTCTGTCTTGAGCTATTTGCGGCCAGCAGGGGCCAGCGATTTTGACTACTTCGTCTTCCCATCTCGTATAAGGTCTGCCTCTGAGGCGCCTACCCTGTGGGCCCTTCCATTTGGTTACCCTGCCGGTCCACCTCTCGTCCATTTGCCTCGCTACGTGCCCTGCCCACTTCCACTTTAGTTTTTTCGCAAAGCTTAGAGCATCCTTAGCTTTGGTGATTTGTCTAATTTTAGTGTGGCGAATTTTTTGGAGCTTTTTGATTTTTAGCATGCTTCGTTCTATTCCGCGTTGGCAACTGGTTATTTTGTTTTTTACTTTCGTAGTATATTTCCAAGTTTGACACCCGTAGGTAAGGCTTGGTAGGAGGCATGAAGTCCATACTTTTGATTTGATACTTATTGGCATGTTACTTTTAAATACTTCACTGTTACTTCACAATTTAGGATAATGACTTAAAATTGTTTTAACAACCATTCTCCCTTGTATTCCATGTTTCATTAGTCTACTATTTTCACGTACGCTGGGATACTATAAGTAGACTGTGAATGCGGAAATATCTTATAATCCTAAAAGCGATATCAATAATCCTAAAATAAACTGTGAAATAAAATAAGATATTAAAAATATAAAAGCCGCTGAAAAAAATAAAAAAAATACTAAAAAGAAGAAACAAGCCCAACACATTGAAATGCCACATTAGCATAAAATCTTGATTTTAGTAGATAGTTTTGCCCGAAATTGCGGATCTGCGGACGTCATGTAATTAAGTCCGACGAGCATACATAAGGTGCAGAAGAAGAAACGGTTTTTGACTCTGCGCTCGAATTCATAACTGCATTTCCAATGTTAAAAAAAGAGATAAGTCATCTGTTTTTTCACACACATTTTTTCTGTTTTTATACGTTTTCTGTACTTTCTTCCTTGTGTGGGTACATAAATAAATTGCAACTTGCGCTTACGTATCTACATATTAAGAGCAATATTACAATAAGAAAAATTTATATATTCGACCAGTTTCCGCGGTCGGTTAACCATTAGCAGTTAATTCAGTCATTCGGACTGCGGACGTCCCCGTGATGACGCAATGAGGATATCGGATTTTTTACTTAGTCCACAGGTCAATCAATGCAGGTCAACTAGGATTTTTTTTCATTGCGAATTGTTTTGTAATGAAAAAGTCCTTCGCTCGATTTAAAGAATATCAGAATAGTCCATTTGTAAGAGACCACTGCAAAATGGCGAACTCAATTGACACACGCGTTGATGATTACACTCGTAGTACTACCTGTTACTTGTTAGTTGTGCTCGCGGCTACTATTAACACGCTCGTCTCTGCGCACGCGCAGCCGCGGTATACTTTGTCTCCTACGTGAAAGTTTTAACGAAATTAAATTACAAAAAAAAAACATTTATTTATGAATTCCATCTCACGAAATAATGGCGGTTGATAAATCATCGGGGGTTTGTATTTATATGTTTTTTTTATATAAAGTATTTAGTGATTGTTATTTCTATGTCTTATTTACGTTTAAGTTGTTGTGACAAATTTTCGTAAACATAATGTTTATTGCGTGTATGTATATGTAAAACATTAATAAGAAAAACATTTAAATTATGTAATTTTAAGGTTTTTTTACTTAAGTAATACTTGTAAAAGCAGCAACTAAATTGCTAATTGCTGTTTTTTTACATGCTTAAATATAAAGAGGTAACAATTTTATTCTATTCACTCAGTTTTTCCTCATGCTCGCCAAACCCCGGCGAAGGCATTTCGTCCTTGTACCCATATTTTATACTTGTAGATAAATTATATATTTATTCTTATAGTATATGGATTTGGCACAAAAAATTACTGCTTTGCGAAAAATTTTCCGAATATAATTGAAATATTTTAGCTTTGCTGTTGCGTTTCTATAATTTTAACCATTTATGCATACTTTTACGGTTCATTATATCCTTTTTTGATTCTGTCACCTTGAATACAATAGCTTTGTGTACACTGCCCCAAGAGAAGTTTGTACATTTTATTAATTTTATTGATTATAGCACTTTTTTTTTTAAAAAAAAGGTAAAAAATTAAGTATCTATAAGTTAATAGATATTTATCTAATACATCTACAGAATAGTCTATTTGACTCATAACTTAAAGTTTCAGGCATTTGAGCTGAATATAAACTTTTTAGAAGCTGTAAATTAAATAATATAGTGTAATGGCACCAATAACCGAATCGAATTAACTGCTATTCAGTTTGCTAATATTTGTTCATTAAAATATAACATTAAAAAAATATAATGTATGAAACAATAATTACGAATAAAAATAATTAAATAAATTTTAATTTACTTTTTAATTAATGTTATAAGGTTTTGACTTTGCCGACCTTTTTGACCCCTCATTTTTATAAGTATTATTTTGGAGGATAGTTTTTTCTCAATCAATCAAAAATGACATAAATTTTAGATACAAATAATAGTTATTGACATCTTTTAATTTAGTTATTAACATTTGTTGTTAGGAAAAAACCGGTTAAGTGCGAGTCAGACTCGCCCTCACCGAGGCTTCTGCACCAATTTGAAGATTGTAAGTCAACGGGAAGTACAACTTATTAAAGTTGACAAACTCTAGTTTGCGGGCGTATGCTCTCATTTTTTTTAAATGGACTACAACTATAAGTTTGTAATGATTTTTGAGTATGACATTTGTATAATTTTTCACTTTTCGGATTTTTTTCCTTTATACAATAGTAAGTTCTCACTTCGTGCTAAATTTCATAATTGTAGGTCGACGGGAAGTACCCTATAATTTTAGACTACGCGGCGAATTTAAAAAAAAACTGTAAAATCTGTACATAATTATAGTATATTTTGATTGCGTTGATTTTTCTGTGTTTCGAAAGACCAAAGAGCTAAATATTTGATAATATTTTAGCTTTATACGCGATCAAGCAATAAATGGTCTTGATAGACAGACAGACGGGGAATAAAGTGATCCTATGAGGGTTCCGTTTATATCTTTTGAGGTACGGAACCCTAAAAATTAACCAACTTCAAATAGTTTCATATCGTAGTATAATAAATAAACACTCAACTCAACCTCTTGACAATTAGTTTAAGAAATGCCGCTATTTTCATTAAAGCACTCGCTCTATGTTTATTTAAATATTCTTTGTTCTATAATCTATATTGTTTTAAACGTCAGCTGGAAGTATATAAACATGTGTTTTGTTTAGTGTTAATAACTTAAGAAATTTATATTTATATCCTTTTTTTCTGCTTGTCGTTTACTGGTGCCATTGTCGTAGTACCACCCTATCACTAATTATTTCTACTTAATCCTTAACTTACTAAAATTTCAACTAATGAAATAAATTAAAATAATATAATTAATTGTCTAATAAGCTAAGTAGACTTGGCACATTGCTTGGATCTTATTAGGAGTGATTACGAAAATTTTCTCAATAACCATTATTAAGCGCCCGCAAAACAATTGGAAAATTCTTGATAAAATAAAAATATGAAAGTTAATGGAGAGACTCACAATGCGGCAACCAGGACAGGTAATTACAGCGACGAATGTAACATACTCGTATAGTACATACACACTGTATATGCATGTTTATATTGTAAAATTCCGGCACAGCCATATTTCGATTTCACTTTACCGAGAGCTTTACTTAAATGTCTCTTTTTATATATTTTTTTCATTATCTATGTCATTTCAAAAGGTAACGTTATAGAGTACGCAAAGTACAGTTTTTTTGTTAATAATAATTATCTTATTTGTTAATGTCTTTTTTAATGATAATTGATTGTTTTATTTCTGAAAAAAGCAGGTAACTGTAATAGTCGAGGATCGAGAGATAGGTCTTGAAAGAACGTTACGCTAAAAAAATTTAAAAAATTGATCGAATTGTTGTTTCTAACAATCATAGGCGTCTCTAGAGAATATGTATGCCATTTTTGGTTACTATAATTTCTGGGGTGGGCACAACACTGTTCTGGGGTGGACACGCACTAACCGACCCCCTCAATTTCTATGTCTATGCTAACAAATGATACTGAATATAAAATATATAGATAGATATGTGTAATGCGAATAATCCTTATTAAAACTGTAGAGCATTTTAGTTTATCTATGTTATATATCAGTAACTATGTTACAAAATAAACATCGTATCTGATCTGTAATCTTTATATCTGTTGTCATTATCAGCATGCTCTTGTTGAATTAGGCACAGTGTTGCACAAGCTGACAAATGTCCAATATCTTTACCCATTTTATCGATTAACTATTAGAAAAAATGAACCTATGATAGTTTGTTCACTCTATTAATACTTATACAATTTGCAAAGTGTACCTACTTCTACGAAATTCATTTGTATTATACAAAAAATTACATACATACATACATAGCTTCACGCTTTATCCCTAGCGGGATAGTCGGTCTCTACATATCTCTTTCGCTTCGTCCACTGTCAAAACAAAAAATTAAGTTCTTATATTTATTTACTATCCCATTATTCCCTAATATTGCGTTACTTAGAAAGGATTATATATAAGTCACAATTTTATGTAATAATTTCAAATCTCACAGCCATTTAACAAGTATCAATCAGTAGAGTCAATTATACATTTTTGTTTCTTTGTTTTGGTTTTCATATTGATTTAATGTGCGCGTTGTTTGTTATTACCAATACCAATTATAGTTAGGATTGCTCCAATATGTCTGTGGTGTATTATCTATATAAATCAGCTTCACGCTGTATCCCGCATACAGCAGGATAGGCAGAGGGAACCTAGCACACTCCATTCCCCACTTTCTGCCGATGTCTTTTATATAATAAATAAAAATGTAACTACCCCACTATAGCAGAATTCACTTCCACATTAATCTTCTATCTATCTATATATATAAAATCGAAAGGTCACTCACTCATCACAAAATCTCAAAAACTACCAGAGCTAGGAATCTCAAATTTTGCATAGGAGTTACTTATGGGACGTAGGTGCTCGCTAAGACGGGAATTTGCAATATTCGACTTCTAAGGGGTTGTTTTTGGGGTCGAAAGTTTGTATGAAACTTCGTTACTACAAATGCTAGGAGTCTCAAATTTTGCATAGACGTGACTAGGACGTAGTCATGGAAACAGAAATTAATAATAACATAGTTCACGCGGGTGTAACCGCGAGCGGGCCGCTAGTAATTACATATAATCCAAATATTAATTAATAAGTAAAATATTTTAAATTAAAAATATTAAAGCATTCAACAAATAAAGAAATTCTTTCGGGTCGAGGCTAATAGTACAATAACAGCACTCAAAAGATAAAATTGTTAATGTAACGCACAACGTTTATCACAAGAGGGTTCAATAATCAAAACTGTACTTTATCGAAGGCTTCTATATACAATGATATCATAGACAAGTACTGACACTCACAAGCTATGTTTTATTTCACGCGTTTTAAGTTCTTTATGTAATTACAATTATTACGGCTTCGCCCGCTTGAATTATACGAATATTTATTAAATATGTTTATGAAATTATTATCAGTTTAGGGGGTAAATTCTAAAAAATGTTCAATTTCCCGTCTAGTCCCGTCTAGTTATTATTTTGTAAAATATTATTGCAAAATGGTCAGTGCTAGCGGATGTTTTACTATGAGTGTGGGTTCTAATCCCACTCTGAGGAAAATAGAATGGCATGGCAAAACTCAAGAATCATTACAGATTAGATTATAATTTTAATGCAAACAAGACATTTACGATCTGCAGTAAAAAAATAGGAAATGTCATTATATTTTTTTCCTGCAATAACGTCAACACTACTCTATCTATATTGAACATTTCATATATGCATATATATTTCTTAAATTAAGTATAATTATCTATGCTTAATTATCTATCTTTCATGTTGCCCTATAAAAAGAACAGAATATTTCTAATCTGCAAATTAAATATGTAGTGAGGCATGCAAATGTAGCCAGCGGCACTGTGCATAGCAAACGTTGTGTACCTAATACTGGTCGCCAAATGCAATGATAGCCTTCACCGTACCTCGTTTCATACGGCTCGCCTTGACATACCTGCTCGATCGAGACAATGAAGACATCTTAGTCGAATTTTATATAAATTGTTTTGGTTTTGCCAATATTACAACCAAATCGATAGTGCATGGAGAATTCATTGTAGAATAATAAATACTAATAATGAGATAAAAAGTTTAGTTTAGTGATAATTGGTGTCGCTCTATTAAATTTCAAGTGTAATAGTGTGAACGCCTGAGTTTATTAGTTATTTAAATAAATTCATTTGAACGATTTCGTTATTTACTCCGATATTTCGCACACAACAGGGTAGGTAAAAGGATTCTAGTGTTAAGTCACTCCGTTCTCCGTTTTCCGCCGAATTTTGGAGGTATTGCGTGTTGAGTACCAGAATGAAAATATTAACTATTTTATTTCATTTACTGCTCCAATTGGTTATTAACTTTCTAAGTATAACAAAATGCGATTTTGATTAATTAATTATACAGGGTGGAAGAGGCAGCGCTTCTTTTATTCAAACTGCATATAGGATAATATATTTCAAACCCACACCTAAGAAATTAATCAAGGTACCTCAACAGTTTGGACGTAGGAATTTTTTTTCATTTCACGATTTTTATCCATACCTGTATTTCGTGTGACGCACACATACCCGTGCGACGTTTCCGATTTGACAGGTAAGTGTGTGCGTGCCTATGTTATACTTTACAAATGGCGTTTTATTTTAAAACGATAATTTTATTATTTATTTTGTTTGAAAAAATAACTTTTTCATTTTTGGGAATTATTTTTTTTCCGAATTATATTAGGCTTTTATAGAGTAGTTAAAACTGTGGTTTCATTTAAAGTGGTGCTGTCAATTCCACCCTGTATAATTTTATTTTTGGTAGTTGAGAATCGATACTTAGCTGAAATAATATGCTTAACATTTATATATTTGATTGCACATCGATGAGAATAGTTTCTATTATCTCGCAGAAAATCATATACATTTAGGTTTTAGACAGCAAGTTTCTGGTCTAATTATCTTAGTTGAAATATGTTTTTTTGTTTAATTATCAATTGATGTCGCTATGAAAATCTATACTAATATAATAAAGCGGAAGAGTTTGTTTGTTTGTTTGTTTGTTTGAACGCTAAGATCTCTGGATCTACTGGTCCGATTTACATTGTTTTTGTTTTGTATGAAAGCTGCATTCTTCAGAAATGCTATAGGCTATATAACATTACATTATACAAATAAACTAATATATTTTAAAGTACTTTCTAATTTGACATGCAATTTATTTTGCCATGTTAATAACAACCGTCGCGTCGCTACGCAACCGCTACCGCGACATTTTGAAATTATAGTTTAATGTATAACATTGTAATAAATAATTAAGGAGATGTCACTGATTCGAAATGACCTAGCCTACGGGCGGCACAGTATGACCGACGCGAAAATATTCTTATAGTCCAAGCAGGCGTAGCCGCGTCCAGGTCCACTAGTATCTTTATATAATAACGAACGAGAATAACAGACCTAGTCATTTCTAAAGCTTTCCTGTTATTGTTGGTATTTTTTATATATTATTTAAGTACTATACAATGTTTACTGGCAAATAAAATGTGCTTAAGGTCAAAAGACATTCAATATTCATATATTGCGTAAGGGACTTAAATCTGCTTGTTTATATGAAAATCAATAAAGTTCTATTCGAGTTTATATTATACAGATTATAAAACCGGTTAGACGATAAACATTTTAAATTATAAGGAAAAATTTCGCAAAAGCTAAATCATATTATCTTTGGGCGTACGATACAAATTGTTTAAGGATTATTTATTTAAGTTTATGAAACGGCTATTGGTAAATCTGGGTCGTACATAGAAAAACACAGTTTCATCATGTATAATAGATACCATATCTATTTACTATCGCTAGTGTTGGGCACACGACAAATCTGATTTACTTTCATTTTTACATATTAGCGGTATTTGTATATGTTTTGCGTGGTCCCACAATTGTGAAATCTTGCAGACGTGAGAACTAGCAGTAAAAAAAAATAGAAAAATCCAAAAAAAATAAATTGTTTAATGCTCCTAAATAACAGGTTTTATTATATTTTCAATGTATCCTCACGGAAATTATGTGATTCGAACTCGGGTTTTAATAATTTTCAAATTAAATATCTTAAGTGCTCTGCAAGCATGCATTACCTATACATCTATTAAAACCAGAACTTAAAGTGTATAAAAAGCTAAGTAAAAACTAAGTAGTTTAAGCGGGCGAATCTGTGTGCGGGTCACTAGTACATAAGTATAATTTTCAATGCATTTTTACCGATGTTCAACGTGTACCTGTAACAACCGCCTTTTTTCACTCTACCAAGGCCAATACTGATAAAAAATGCTCAGTGAATTCATTTTTTACTTTACGTTCTTAATATTTTCATTCGTTTCTTCTTTATTGTATACCTAATAAAAATATGATAACTTCTAGAATACGTAGGTACGTATCTGTTAATGAAAAAGTAATAGTAATACTAGAACAACGATAGTAAGCACTACATGAATCCAAAGATTATTATTTAAAAAAGCTATTAATAGATTAAAATATGATTTAAAATAAAATTGTGTACCTATATATAATTGTATTCGTTATTTTGTATTTAATTATGTTTTAATTTAGTCAATAGAGGCCATAGTGGTCCAGTAGCACAAGCATGTGACTGTAAACACGACAGTTGACGGCTAAGATTCCCATTCGGAGCAATGAATTATTTAATATTTTCAGTTCCTCGTTCTGGTAACAAAGGCAAAGCGAGGCGTAGAGTTCTGTCACTCAACACGCAATGCCTTAAATATTCGGTAAATGGGTACAGAGTGATTTAACACCAGATTCCGTTTGAGAAGCTAATAACACAATTTAAGAATGTTAAATTGGGATTTATTAGTTATGTTAGTAGGTAAATTTTGGAACTTTATTATTCCATTGAGGTAGTTAATTCATGATGATCACCCCGACCTCCCCTTTCACGGTCTGCAGCCATATCACTAGTATTAGGGTTAAAATAAAAAATGTTAATGAAATCTATTTATAAATCCCTCTGGAATACTTACATACTTCAAAATATTAGAAAATAGTAATAGGTACTGTCATAATAAAATATTATAGAATTAGATATAAATTTTAAGAAATTAGCTATAAATTTGTAATTTTTTACTTAATTATTCGAAACAATGTCAATATGATCAATTGTAGAAGTTACAGAGTTAATTTTCTCTATATTAGCACAAACAACGTGTTCACGGAATTTTTTTTCCATAGTTCTACTAAATTAGAGTGTATATGTAACATTTAATTACTGAATAAAGCGTTTATTATTATTATTTATTATTTATCTAATGTCGGTTCAGTCTGTATTAACTAATCGCTATATTAGAAACGTGCACCATTGTTTAATGGTAAATAAATGACAAGCGGCACTTAATACACATAAATATCTGGTTAAAGGCGGTTAGAACGTCGTACACTCACATCAGTTGAGAATTTGATAGTCGGCCTAAATATAACAACTAGGTTTTAATAGATAATAATTAGGCGATAGCTTTCGTGTTTGTAACTACTAAAAATATATGTTATTATTTTTGGGATGGATTATTAATATTAAAGTCTTTTATAATGATTTTTCTATTTATTTTCAGAAACTCCCTTATCCGAAGGCTGTGGGATTCATCGTTACAAATGAGTTTTGCGAGAGATTTTCTTACTATGGAATGCGAAGTAAGCATTTTTTTTCTTTATTTTTTTTTAAATAAAGTTATTTAATAATTTGTTTATTAAAAATTAGGGTATCCACATTAAATTTATCATTTAAGAAATAATACGAGTGATATAAAACCATAGTTTAAAAAAAGTATTTTTCATAAGACAAAGTAATTCCAGCGTGAATAAAGATTTTTTTGCAAACATACATCTATCTACATCTATATCTGCCAGATTATGAGATTTCAAACCACGACAAGATAAAGTAACTAAATAATCTTATTGCATATCTTTGACTTCGACATCTCAATTTTTTAGTAATATTATGTACTATTTTCAGTATATTAAGAGTAAAATGTAAAAAAACAATCGATACATTGTCGAAATATCTTACTCTTTCTATCAAACCATTTCTATAATATACAAGAAAATAAAAAATTAAATTAACATTACTTTGCAAAGCGGATGAAGATAAATTTACAAATTTTATTAGTAATAAATTTAGTAGTTTAAAAGTTGGATAAATTTTATTGATTCGTGGCGACTCGTGGCGCAGACGCAAGGGTGTGACTGTAACGCGACGGTTGTGAGTTCGACCCTCACTCAAGGAAGTGAAATATTTATTTACGTTTATATTTCCATTTCTTCGCTCTGGTGTCGAGGCGTTGAATTCTGCCACTCATTACACAATGCCTCCAGAAGTTGGCAGAAAGTAGTAAACAGAGTGTATTAACACTAGGTTAACTCTGCCTACTGAGTGCGGGATACAGCGTGAAGCTGAAGAAGAAGTTGAAGAATTATCCAAATCGAAAAATACGTAACTAGCTCTATGTATGTGTCTCCGCTTACATAAGAAGTACGAGTAGATTCACTAAGAACAAATGTTATGGACAGTAAAAATATATGTGCAATATATAATGCTTTTTATCTAGTCACGTTTAATATTACAAAATGATTTAAACTCACATTAGTTACTCAATCTGCACATAATAATTTTGTTGTATTATTACTAGGTATAGTTTTACTAAACATTATTCAAGTAAATTTTCGTATTGCAAATCTTCCTACTACTTATGTTTTTTTAACTCATCATAATATATAAAGCGCGGCGTTGAGCTCTGCCACTCAACACGCAATGCCTCGACAATTCCGTAGAAAATGGGGAACGGAGTGTCTTAACACTAGGTTCTCTCTGCCTACCCTGCTGTGTGCGGGATACAGCGTGATGCTGATGATGATGATATATTTTTTAATCGAGTTGAGGACCGAATCGAGGCGTTTTGGGTACCCAATCAAAGAAAACAAAAATATTTAAAATAATCTCAGTTCGATCCTTTTAGTTAAGCCGCTTTAAGCACCATAAAATAATTACAAAAATAATTTCTCCTTAACTTGCAGTGAAGTCTTGAATTATCAATACAAATACAGGAATTATCTTTACAAATTCTATTTATTAGTTATGAAAATAAACTACAAACAATATTAATTCGTCTCATTAATTCCGTCACCAAATCGATTTATGTTATTAATCGATTAGTTTAATGTTAGCTCTAGTTAGTTGATAATAAAAATGCCTTATTTGATTTTAATTATTTAAGGTTTATTGTGCTTAGTAATAATACACACACACTATATGATTTCTATTTTATTTCGTCATTACATCATTTCTAAGAAAATAAACTAAAAAGGTAATCAAGTTAATACTTGATTACCTTTTTAGTTTATTATTTATTATAATTATTGTAATTAATAACATATATATGTCTAGTAAATAATTCAAATATTATTTATGATTTTAAAAAAGAATATTTCGTTACGTTACTTTAATATTATTTAGCTAGATTTTTTGAGGTCATTCGTGGCGCAGGGGCACAAGTGTGTGTGTGAGGTTGTGGGTTCGATTTCCGAGGAAATTAAATATATAATATTTTCATTTCTTCGCTACGGTAATGCCTCCAGAATTCAGCGGAAACTAGGGAACGGAGTGTCTTAAAACTTAAAGAATCATAATAAAATATTTGATTATTTTAATTTGTTTCTTTTGTTAGGAAACGATGGGAAGTTAAATTAAAATCGCATAGAGTCCGAATATTAACATTACGAACTGTATTTCTCATTTCAATTGAAGAATGTCATAATGAAGTTTCAAATAGATAAGTTAGATATAATTAAATGTGTTATATCTTCAGAGCACACGCGTCATGTCAACTTAATAAGCCTTGATAGTGAAACAATGGCAGAAAGCTAATCGCAATCTTGAAAATCTATTATAATCTTTATTGCCTACGTCAAAATAACCTATTGTTTTATACTTACTTAGCTTAGCTTACTTGTTGAATAACAGGTTTGTTCAGGTGATATATTAAATTGTTTATTTTAATAATGTAAGAAAATAAAAATGTACACAGATGCTAACAATAGTACTCGTAAAAATATTATTTACGAGTATTGAAGGTGCTGCAAAATTATTATTGTATACAAATAAATGATTGATTTAATATGTGATTCTTTGTGCTTATAGAGTTTATTTTTTATTTTGTTGACCAAATATTTGACGATATCGTTAATATGTTTCTTTTTTAAGAAGCAACGCCTCGATTGAATTTTATGTTCTCCACTTTCCGCCGATTTTTGGAAGCTTTGCTGAGTGGTGGAA
>JAEBDU010000064.1:3286977-3316093 GCA_016802625.1 Heliconius numata
TTTGAATATATTAACATTAAAAAGAAATTGCTTATTGTATTAAGAACAATTATTAATATCTAAATCATTGTAATATGTTTATTGGTTGTATGAGTAAGTACTCGTGGCATACAAATTTCAAACAAAGATAATATAAACTATACCCAGAAATTTATATACAATTTAAGTCCTGCGTTGAAATTCGTCAACTTTCGTCAATTCTCGAATTCAAACGAAAAGATGAGAACGTCATTTCGCTTCGAGACATTCTCGACCAAGCTGTACCAAGTGGTCTTTTAAAGAAGTAAAAATATTTTTTATAAATAAATATTGATATACATCTCTATATTATTGAAAATTATATTATTAATAAGAATCAGCAAAATTGACTCTTAAAAGTAACATTACCTAATATATATTTAAAAAGTTTATAAAAATCAGCTTCACTCTGTATCCCGCTCACAGTAGAGTAGGCAGATGGAACCTAGTGTTAAGACACTCCGTTCCTCATTTTCTGCCGAATTCTAGAGGCATTGCGTGTTGAATGGCAGAACTCAACGCCGCTCTTTGCCTCGACACCAGAGCGAAGAAATGGAAATATAAGCGTTAATAAATATTCCACTTTCTCGAGTGGGGATCGAACCCAAAACCATTTCATTACAGTCACACCCTAGTGCCGCTGTGCTACGACGGCTTTATGTATAGAATGATATTATTTTTTTCCACAGCTATATTATCGCTGTACTTGCGCGACAAACTGGGTTATGGAGATGACAGCGCAACGGTTATTTACCACGTTTTTACAATGTTTGCGTATTTTTTTCCCTTAATTGGTGCCATGATTGCCGACGGCTGGCTCGGACGTTTCAGGTAATTTATCCACTGCTTTTATTTATTTTCACATAAATTTTCTTCCTTGTAATGTATAAAAAGGAGTATATTTATTAGGATTTTTTTGGACTATTAGGTATATCTTAAATTTTGGATTCGTTAATTGAGTTTTTAATTATATTTATCTGTACAGAATTTCTATATGTTTACAAATTTTCATTTTTTAAATAATGAATTTGAAAAACCATTTAAAATATTACAAAATAATTTAATCGACTCTCATTCGTTTTCCAAATTATTGTGGTAGAGACCCTATTCTCGTAAGGTTTATTGTTCTAAATGATCAAATTTTTATCCGTTTTTTCTCCTTTTTAAACGACCATATAAAATAAGAAAATAAATATAGGAGCATTATGTATATTTTTACCTAATTTTAGGACCATATTTTATCTGTCTCTGGTCTACGCGACGGGATGTGTCCTTATATCCGTATCATCGATGCCTCCAGTACAGCTTCCACAATTGTAAGTGATCCCCAAATTTTTAACTTCGACTATTCTTAATAATATTTTTGCTTTTACAATGAAAATCAATTAATTGAAAATTACCTCATTTGATATTGAAATTTGAATTCTATCTACTTTTAATATTTATGATGGAACCAGCCATGGCGCAGGGGTACAAGTGTGTGATTGTAAACGCGACTTGTGGGTTCGATTTCCACTCGAGAAAATGAAATATTTATCTTAATTTATATTTTGATGTCTTCGATCTGGTATCAAGGTAAAGCGCAGCGTTGAGTTCTGCTACTCAACACGCAATGGCTCCCGAACAGCAGAAAAAGGAGAATAGAGTGTCCTAACACTAGGTTCCATCGCGTTATGTGCGAAACAGAAATGCTCAACTTAATGTATTATTTTATTTCTATATTTCAGAGAGTTTACAATATTAGCTCTACTCTTAATAGCATTCGGTACAGGCGGGATTAAGCCATGCGTTTCTGCTTTCGGCGGCGACCAGTTCAAGTTACCTGAACAAGAAAGATACTTGGGCTACTTCTTCTCTCTGTTCTACTTCGCTATCAATGCTGGAAGTCTCATATCAACGTTTCTCACACCCATCCTTAGAGCGGACGTCCACTGTTTTGGAGATAATGATTGTTATTCCTTAGCTTTTGGTGTACCGGGAATTCTTATGATTGTTTCTATTAGTAAGTTTATGTTTATAAATTTTACTTTCCTTTTGTTAAATTGTTGAAATTTACTCGTATGTATATAGACGCCGTCGTGGCACTAGAGTGTGATTGAAAACGCGATCGTTGTGGGTTCGATTCCGATTCGGAAAAAAAAAAAAAAAAAATCATTATTTATATTTGGTCGCTCTGGTAAAGATGCAATAGCCCTACTGAAAATATTAGCGGAAAGTGGGGGATAGAGTGTCCTAACACTAAGTTCGCTCTGCTCTCTTAGCACACTCAGTCATGATAAATAAATGTATACGAAATAAAAATAATAATAAATTAGTTCCCTAATATCAACTACTTTTCTATCTATGTTAGATATACATAAAATTAATATTACATAGGTATATAAAATTTATTAATTTACATTTGAAATTAACAATTTTACATAAGGTACATGCATCTAGGTTAATATTTATATTTACTTAGACTGTCAGTTCTAAGTAAATACCTAGGTACATTAGCTTTAACCTTTTCTCGAAACCAATCGATTTAAGTCCTTGAATTACGTATATTATTGATTGCCTTGTTCGATAAAACGTAAAATATATAATATAAAAATATTTTGCCAAAACTTTGCCATAATTATTATTGCTAAAACAGAAAAAAATACTTAAGAATTTATTATAATAATAGTAACTTATTAAAAGAATATCTATGAACGCTATAATTGTGTAATTAATGTTTCAGTATTTTTTGTTGCTGGAAAAAGACTGTATATTATGAAAACACCGTCTGGAAACGTTTTCGCGAAAGTATCGTCGTGCGTCGGGGTGAGAAAAAGAAAATATTAAATAATAGATTTAGCTGCAGTTAATATACTCATATACTCATTAACTATTGAGATTGCATTGCATTTAATATTTGTCTGGCATAACATTTGAAAAATAAAACTTTTTTTAAAGTAATTTTTTTCTGTCTTTCTATTAATTCTCTCCGATACGATATGTATTAAATCTCTTTAAAAGTATCCACTCCATATATACTTATTATTCTTAATACATTCTTTATATTTTCAGCACGCTGTGGTCAAAGCGACAAAAAGTAAAGAGAAGAGAGAGCACTGGCTCGACCACGCTGATGACAAGTACGACACTAACCTAATCGAAGATGTTAAGTCTTTGATGCGCGTACTAGTGTTGTTTATACCATTGCCAGTTTTCTGGGCTCTTTTCGATCAGCAGGTTTGATTTTCCAGTACATTTCTAAGTTAAAAAATTATTATTATTTAAATACGATGCTCTACTATATACCTTTAACATTTTAAAAGATATTTTTATATAGAAATTTTTAATGCTTAATGCGGAAAATAGAGTATAGAGAGAGAGAGTAAGGATGCTATTAATATTTGCAAATAACATGAAATTAAACCTGGTGCGTGTTCCCGTTAATCATCAATCCCAATTTTGTATTCCAAAAATAAAAACCCGCTCTCGTCACCGGCGTTGACGGGCCGTTGACTGTTTTTTACATATATAGGTAATTAAAATTCGTTGTATCTTAAAAAAATATCATATCTATTCTTCTATTACTTAAATTGGCAAAAGTTTTCGGAACAAGCTTTCCGTGAAACCTCAAAGTCTTGCAAATAAACTGATGTAGTTAATTAACTTTGAAACGGCTTGTGCCACTTAGTCCTCGGTTGCGTCATGCGCCGACTTTCTCACGACGGCATTAGCAATCCTTCTATCTCGATATCTCTAAGTATCATTTTGTTTTATGTAATTTTGTTATCGTTATGCAGTAGGATAAAAATATTCAAAGATTTTTATTGTTACTATAAAATTACTATACCTGAGTTCATAGAGTTATTTTAGACTATTTCGAATGATATGTGAGTGTTGCAAAAAAAAATTAAAAGCAAACTAAAGTTAAATAAAAAACATATTTATGATCTTATTAACTTACTAGCGACCCGCTCGCGGCTTCGTCCGCTTGTAGTACCCAATTATTTATTTCTTTCGTCGGAATAATTTTAGTGATCTAATAATGTTATCAATTTTAAGACAATATCTATATTTTGATAGCTAAAGTTTTCAGTCAATTTAATTTAACACTCATTTCGTAGCAATATTATTGCATCTGCATCTGCAATTCTTTACATTGACATAACTTTTTTAAATTGTACTAAATGTTAAGCGAAGCTTGCCAAAATTCAAAAGTGTAAACTGAATTTAAATCGGTTAACAGTTTCTGAGATTAAGTGATTAAACGCACAGACAGACAGACATAAATGTTAAAAATCATTGTTTAGGGTTCTATAACATTAATGAATATTAATTATATTTCCTCCTCATTATATCTTCCATGTAGAGACAGCGATGAGTTACAGGTTTAGTATATGTATACTAAATATAGATTACAAATGTTTAATAATGTCACTTAAACAATATTAATATTAATTTCATTGTTTTCTAGTGTAATATTAAAAAAAATCCATAATATAAATAAACGAATGATATAAAATTATTAATTTCATCCGCAAGCTCAAACAATTTTCACAGTCGACGCGTTTCAATGAACGAGTCTGCATTTGACAGTCCCTGAATCATTGTTGGGATCTCTCTCGTTCAAGCTCGTTTTCTATATTATAAGTTAAAATATATAAGATATTTAAGATTTTGTCTGTTTTTTTTCTTATAATCTTTGCATACGTAAATAAATTTATATATAATATATTGGTTATTATTTGAATTATTTATTTGTATAATTAAAAATTACAATTTGTTATAAAAACTAGTTATTTTCAAACTTTACAATATATTAAAATTTCCGTTTTTAGGGCTCGCGATGGACATTTCAAGCTGATAGAATGGAACAAGATATCGGAGGTTGGACTCTAAAAGCTGATCAAATGCAAGTCTTAAATCCTTTATTAATTCTCGTCTTCATTCCTCTTTTTGAAGTGGCAAGTATTTCTAAATTATTTTCCATTAGTTTATAGTCTTCTTAAATATATTTATTACAATTTTATGGTTTTTAGGCTATATATCCATTTCTGACGTGGTGTAAGCTTATAAGAAAGCCATTGCATAAAATGATCTGGGGAGGAATTCTGGCGGCTTTTGCCTTCATTGTATCAGGGATTGTTGAATTAAATCTTGTTGTAAGTACATGTATAATTATTGAATTACCGTATCAGATTTTATGATCGTCTAAGCGATTTAACCTTGTGCAAATATATGAGATATGTTAATTTTACAGCCGACTTATGGTACTCCAGTAACAGATGGCTTAGCACAACTCAGAATATATAATGGACATGATTGTAATTTCACTTTAAATATGCCTCCTTCTTTGAATACTACAGACTATTCTATGATTGGACCTTTAGGAATCTATGAAAAATTAGATATTGAAGCAAAACAGATAGTACAGTTGCCGTACTCTCTACAAGGAGTACCAAACAGTACGTGCGAAGATTTAAAGTTCAATGCCGTCTTTAATTTAAAGGAAAAAACTGCAAATTCTTATTTTATTACTAATAAAGAAATTTACAGTTTCATTGATAACAACAATAAAGCTATTGATGGTGTTAGTGTCAGGTAATTATTTTTTTTTAATGTCTATTTATAATTCGTCTTTTATCGAATTGCAATTAATATTTGAATAATATTTCTCATATAATTCATTCCAAAATTCAAACATTTTTTGCTCCGGCTTAGTATTTCTCAATGTATTTTGCTTATCAATGTGGAATATATTATCATTTTTGGCAGACATCGGTAACCATGTTGCATTGCCAAGATTGTGAAATGGTGTCGGATCGCCAAATTTAGCGAAATTTGCCCACATTTGTGAAATTTGCTTAATAAATATTCTATCTTTATCGATTTTATTATGGTTTACTTTTACATAATATTCCCAAAGAGGATTACACTTGAATATGTAGCATAATTCGTCCCCCTGTGCTGCACCTTTTATTTTTACATTTGTTCCACCCAGTGATGTTGCCTTAGCCGCGTTGAACTTCCCAATGTAATTAAATTTATAAGCAAATATTTTATTTCCTAATGACGCTCTTGTTTTTAAAAATTTATATATTGGATATTTATAAAGATCTGATACAAATATTAACAGATTGTGTAATTTGGTTTCTTTATCTTTTTGAAAATATTGCTCTTTTATTTTATTTGATATTAATCTATAAGTTAAAGTTGTGTTTTCGTAATAACATTTATTGGAAAACGGTACCATGTACTTGAAAAATGAATGTAGCAAGTCTAAATATTGTGGATTATGTATGAACGGTATTACCTCAGTTATACTTTCTTGACTCGTAAATCCAGTGAGTATAGGTATTTCAATATGGTTTTTAATACTTTTATATATTTGATTTGTATCCATAGTTAATAATGAATTAGTTGATTTTGCTTCCTGTATTGGCGTAAAAGGAATTAATGGTCTTTGAATATTAATAATTTCTTCTTTGCTATATATTTTTCGTGATGCCCGTATAATATCTTCGGTAAGAGCAGTTGCAATATCTTTGTACCCAACTTTTTTTAACTCCTTTGTGAGTCTCTGTTTTTCGACTAACATATCACCTTGAAATAATGAAGGTGAATAAATAGAACCGCTATGTAAAATTAATTTAGAAAATATTTTTTTATATTTAGTTGCTAGTAGTAAAGAAACATAGGAGCTAGCCGAGCCGCATGCCATTACCGTTATCTTTCTATTATCACCACCGAATTGACGTATATTTCTCCTTATCCACTTAAGTGCCATAACGATATCTTTAAGTCCCATATTTGCATTACTATCCGTTTTATTTAATTTTAAAAAGCCAAAAGATCCTATTCTGTGTGTCAAAGTCACAACAACAATTTCATTATCAATGAAAAAATCTGGCCCATATATGTGGCTGAAGCTAGAAGTAAAAGCGTATCCGTGTATCCAAACAATAACTGCTTTCAAATCTTCAGTTTTACCTTTAGGTATGTGTGGTGTGTAAATATTTAAATATAAACAATCTTCAGATCCATACACCCCATGTTTATGTACAATATGATCCTGGGCACAAGCTCCGTTATATTCTTTAGTCGCGTCTAAAATTCGAGCCCATTTTTTAAGTGGTATGGGATCTTTAAATCGATACTTCCCAATCGGTGCTTGAGCGTAAGGTACCCGATAAAATGCATTAAAGGTTTTGTCTTCGAAAACTGTTGATTCTTTGAGACCCAAAATGATACCATTTTCAACTTTAACTTTCACTTTAAATGTATTGGACATTGACACTACAGCTAAAATACCGTAAATTTTAATTTGTAACATTTTTATTAACATTCTTATCGCTTACTGAAATGAACTGAGTGAAATACATTCCATGTTTACGTTCACTTTAATTGTTAATAAAATCGTGTTATATTTTCTTCTCATTTTCTATCTAATTTTTTATGTCCCAAAGTAAACTTGCTAAAAGATATTGTGAACTTTATGTTATATAAGTTTTATCTATTTTCAGATTTTTGACAAACGTGAATGCTTCCGTAACGATACATATGCAAAAAAATAAGAATAAAACAAATATTATTATAGGCAGTGGAGACAGTTCACAGAAGTCAATAGAAAAAGGAACTTATACTGTTAACGTTGACGATGTTCCAGTTTTGTCAAACTTTGAATTTAGAGCTGGGGCTGTGTATACTGTCATTATATACGAATCAAGTAACGGAACTTATGTATGTTTTTTTTTAAATTCCATTAAACCAATGAATAAAAAAATATTATATAAATAATATTAATCAAATATTACAGAAAGCCGAAGCAGTGACTATTACGCCTCCAAACAGTGTACACATTTTGTGGCTTATACCACAATATGTCATAATGACTATGGGAGAAGTGATGTTTTCCGTGACTGGCCTTGAGTTTTCCTTCACCCAGGCACCTGCCACCATGAAATCTGTTCTACAATCAGTTTGGCTGCTTACGGTTGCTTTCGGCAACCTTATTGTAGTTTTAATTGTTGAAGGAAACTTTTTGGATGCTCAAGTAAGTTAACTATTAATTTTTAATATAACTTGCACTGTATTCAAATAAATAAAATTACCAACTATTGCGTTGTAATGTTTAAAAATTAATTATTAAATATAAAAAAAATAAGTTTTGTCAAAGGTCAAAGGTGAACTGCATAATGTACATACGAGTATGTGTATAATTTAATTACTAAACTTGGCTCTTGATTTGGCCCGGAATTAAGAACATTCTTCATCTTGACAATTATTATAATTCTTTATTTAAGTCAAGGGGCCCCGTGCAGCTTCACCCGCTTGAACTATACGATTATTTATTCAAATGTATTTAGAAAAACTGGTTGTTTATTTTAGTATGGTTATTATGTAATATTATTTCGTATTTTAGCTGGACTGTTATGGTCATTCATCAGAGATATTTTAAATTTCTATATGTCAATGGAAAATACTTATCACGTTTAACAACTTTTGTTTAGGACCCCTACTATTTCGCATTAGGTGTGGAAGTCTTCGAAACTAAATGTAGAATAAATTCTGTCCAAACCTAGTATAATAGCTACACAACAAAAAATGTCATTTAAATTCCTATAAACTGGACGAAGTGCGTGTATAAACAGACAGACAAAAAAAAAATTAATATTAATAAATTTAATTTAAACCAATTTTTTTACTGTTTATTATAGTATAGCTTTGTGTAATATTTTATTATATTGTATAAATGTATGTATGTCTATAAATATATATTTGATTTTTAGTGGAAGGAGTTTTTCCTGTTCGCGGGCTTGATGATACTAGACATGTTAATATTCACGTCTATGGCCTTCAGATATAAATATGTCGAGCTGAAATCAAGCACTGAGGATTTGGCTGTGGAAGAAATAAACTTACCTGAAAAACCAGCTATTCAACAAAGAAATGACTAGTATTAACATTTTATAATGATAGTTACGTTTAAATAAATTATATAAATTATTATTTTAAATAAAAAATATATTTAAAAAAATAGAGTTTATATTATTAAATCACAGTATTAAAATTGATATAAAATAAAGAACTGTATAGGCTTAGGCCACAAAGTTACCAACACTTTTATCCTACTTAATCGACATTGACATTGCATAAACTGCACTCGAAATGTTCAATCTGTTTAGTTAAATGGCGTGAACACATTAGACAATTAATTGTGGATAATTTGTGTGTTGTTCCCATAGGAGCTGAACTAAGGACCGCGGTACTCGCTAGGGACGCGATGAGACCGCGGGCAACCCTCTGTGCTACGATTCATTTTCAATTGGGGTGGGAATGTTTGTTAAACTTTGGAAGCAATTGCAATAGATTCCCAATTTTGTTGAAACATAAGTAAAGATATTAATTAATTTATATTCACCAGTGGTAATTACATTAAACAAATCATAGAGTAACTGTTTTCTTAGTTCTCTATTTTCTTATATACTATACAAACATATATTTAACTATATATGTGTTATATATTTTACTATTCAATATTATATAGGAGTTTTAGTAGCTTAAAAATAAAAGTTATTGTACACGTACTAATATTTCGAAGTACTAAAGTAAAAAAAAAACAAACAAGTTTGAGAGCCACAGCACAGTTTGCTGGTCTGCAGACGACTTGTTAATAATTGCGTATAATAAGTGCTTAAATACAACAAACAGACAGACAAATACGGGTTAGGGTGTTCAAATAAAGGGACCTATTTGGTTTCCGGGCCATTGACAGTGATTTTATGTTTTGAAAATCATTTGAGATTCAGATTTTTTTTATTGAAAATAATACTGTTTTCACAGTAGATGAGAAAATGGCAAGTAGATAGTTATTTTATGTACCTAATGATAACGCCTCAGTTTTGATTGTTTTTATTCATTATTTAGAAATAAGTTTCGTCCCTTAAATTTATATATATTTACATAATATATTATTATATCTACTATCGGTACTAAACTGTCCAATAACTTTGGCAACTAGATTTACTTTTCAAAATTTTACTAACAATTATAAATTAAATAACATATTTAAATACAATAAGGACTCAAAATACAAATAAAATCAATAATTTCAACTAAACATTCCATTATTTACATCTAAGCACACATATCTAAGTAAACCATACATTTCAACCGTAAAAACATAACCGACCTTATTAATCATGTTTGCGAACCAGAGCAGACTCGAGCGTGACAATCGCAAACACTGTTGTGGAAATGCACGACACGGTTAAATTAAGTGGTGCTCAGAATTGTGAAGGAAGGCGTCGCTACATGTTCCGTGCTCAGGCTGCCACGTGGCCCCGTGTGCCGCGGGTGCCGCGGGTGCCCCCGGTGCTGTCGGTGCCACGTGCCGCAGCTGACCCACGAGCTCTCGGGATAATCTCCACCGAGCATATGCACACAAATAAATAAATTAACTAGAGCTCGTTTCTAAAGATGTACTCGCGGTTTCCGCTTTGATTTTTGGATTAAAATAATGCGCATGTGAAAATTTAATTGATTTTGCGTTTTCGCTGGTTGATTATTTTGTTTTTTAAATCTTTATTCCTTTCATCTTTATATACTTTTTCTTCCATTATGGGTTTTCTAGAATATTAAATGTAATTTGTTACTATTATTATAATATAAGTAAATAATTATGATTCTCATTTGTCATAAGTATGTCCTGATTGCTGCTTAATTAATGGGGAAATATCTAGTCTTTATGCAATAAAGTACATAAATTTTTTTCTTCATATAAATCATATTATGATATGTGAAGTGACATGACCTATATAATAAGCCAGGATCTGAAGGGGCGCAGGCCTGATTGCGTAGGGCGTGGCATGTCGCGTGGAGGCCGCGTGGCCGCCACTCGCAGAACGCAGTTTGTTCCTCGCCGCGACAAATCAATTACAGGGTCGGCTAAGGCCAAACTTCCGAGTAAAAATTAGCACCAAATTATAGTCCACGGAAATTACTTGTTTGTACTTAAAAGCACCCTAATTTATAGATGCAGTTGATAATAATTCACGCTATGAGAAGAAGTGTATCGTGCGAAATATATTAAATAGTAGGTACTTAATTGTCCAAACTAAATCATATGTTATTACGTATATATATATATATATTTTCTCAACATTTATTCATAAGCAATAAATAATATTTCTACATTAAAATAATTTTAATAATTTTATTCAAGAAATCGCATAGTAGATGCGATAATTATTTGTAAAGGTATTTAGCAACGCAGTTAATTTATGGTAAAGTTAGAAATGAAGAATAGAATGAAGAATATTCTTTAATATAAAAGAAGATAAAACAATTTATGTTAATAAATAAAATAAACTGAAATAAACACTCTTTGAAAGGAGAACGCTTCGAATATAATCGCTTTAATGTCTGCCCTCGGAGCGAAAAGTTTTTATTGTAGCAAAATGTTCAACACATTTACTGCTATTACTTGCTTTCATTTGTGATAAGCTATTTATTTTTTATTTACTGAACTAAGTGTTTATGTTAGGCCACTCAAGGCACATCGGCACACGCGTGCCATTACAAGCGGGTTAGGTTGTGAGTTCGATTTCCACTCGAGGAAATAAAATATTTAATATTTTCAATTCCTCGCTCTGATATGGCACACCAAAGGCGAAGGCGTGGCGTTGAGTTCCGTCGCTCAACACGCAATGCCTCCAGAATTCGTCGGCAAACTGGGGAACGGAAGGGCCTTATGCATATTCCAGATCCAGATTTCCTGTGTCTACCGTGCTATGTGTGTGAAAAAAAATAAAAGAAAAAAAAGGCTAAATTAACTGCATTGTCAACTTTCTAGCACGTTGCCCTTAACCCACAAAGTAACTTTAATTTCCTCTTTATGATATGAAATGAAAATGAAAGTAGATATTAACCTGCTGGTGAAACTTCCTAATCTACAGTATTTAAGTTAAACAAATATATATTAAATGTGATTGCAGTAGGATTCTTTTAGGCAACCCTAGTATAATCTATTCTACTAATCATGTTTTATTCTTAAATATAAGTTCATTAAAAAACACATCCCTGCAGATTTAAGCAATGGGATCTTAGGCCATTTCTTTTATTTTTAATATATGGGACATATTACTTAGTTATTTTATAGTTATGCTACCAAATATTTTAGTATAATTATTTGCAGATGACATAAATGGTTAAACTCTTTACATAAACTAAGTAAAATATCATCCCAATTCCCAATGTATATTAAATAATTATGTTTCGTGAAACATTTTCCTCTCATTTCTTTTTTACATATCTTTGAATAATTGTTAGCAAGAAAATGTAGCAACTAGAAAATTACTCCAGAAAGCTCTCTACAAGTAAAGTTTTCATCCACCGTAACAACAAACGGGTGCTTAAGTTTTTTCTTAGATAAATATAAGTATATTTTACATTTCAGCTTTTAGCAACAAAAAATGCATACTTACATATATGTATATTAGAATAACGAAAATATACCGGATTCCTGGCTGATTGTGACGTTCACAACCATTTGAGAGTCGGGTGTGCGTTTTATGTCCTCTGTCAAGTACACTCGCCTTCTCCACCAATGAGATGTCTCCCACATTGCATCGATCCGCATGGCACGGCCACCCATTTCGGCTCCAGACAAAACGTCGTTCGATAAAATATAAAAATAATATGACATACAAGTTGTTTTATAAATAAATAATTGGTAACGCGACGGTTCTGGGTTCGATTGCCACTCGGGAGAATTAATGATTATGTTTTTTATATTTTTATTTCTACGCTCTGGTAGCAAGGCAAAATCGTGGCGTTGAGTTACGCCATTTAACACGCAATACCTGGAAAAAGTTCGATGGAAACTGGTTAACAGAGTGTCGTAACTCTAGGTGAAAAAAATAAATATATAAAACGTCCGATAATGATATGTGCTTAGGGAGTTGGGTAGCAGTTTCCTTGAAGAGTGTAGAGGATAAGCAGAACTACAGAGGACTATTAATGTATCAGCGACAATTATTATACTTAGTCTTGCCAGAAATATTGACAGAAAGAAGAACAACATTTTTTATTGTACGTAACATTCATTATTATTACAGTGTGTTAGTTTAAAAAATATATAATGCTTATTAAATATACAGTCTTTTAAACGTTGATGATAGTTATCAATAGCAATGCGGAGTCTTTCTATGTGAACCTGACCATAAATCTTAATCCAGTGGATTAAGATCAGGAATAGTTGTCACCCAGTCTTCAGCTATGATGAATTCCGGAACGTTCGTTTCTAACCAAGATTGGGTGGCTCGAGCTTCTTCGATCGAGCCGTTCTTGGTTATTGGACATGATGTTCTTAAGGGGTTAAATATGGTTCGGTCACTTCTTCATAGCTAACACCACACCAAACCACGACTGAAGTCGGATATACCCGTATTGTACTCTGTTGACTTGGGAAGCTTGGCACGAAAATAAAAAAAAACAAATAGGATATTTTTTTTAAATTCTAACAGTATTGAAGGCCAGACTAAGTATACACAATACTTTAGATATATAGAAAAAATGATCTTTTTGTGTTTTAAGGATCTTTGTATAGTATGAACGTATTCATATGTAAACGTGTGTATAATTTTATTACTGGACCGAATCTTTAAGGCATCTATTTTGAAATAAAGCAAATTAACACTTGGCACTCTTTGCCAAATATCCGTCGGAGACCATCCCCTAACCGCCCTAATATTGGGAAGCCCCGCCCAACCGACAGGGTCTATGGAGCAAGCACGCACGCCGCCCCCGCAAAAGGAACCTTACACTCCTGAAAATACAGTATTCAGTGCACAGATTGCGCTATACACCCTTAGATTGAATTTTCACAAAATGGCCACCCCTTGTGGTATAAAATTATTTGTCTTACCCGGTAAACTGTCAGTCTCCTTTATAACCGATAAGTGGCGCTACAATAACAACATCTCTATTCCAAATACTAAAATGTCCGGAGCCAGAAGTCAGGTCGCTGACTCGTCCACGTCGCCACCTTTGAGGTAAAATATATTTTTTTATTCCGTTGTCATTTTTTTTTAAATACGTGAAAAAAAAAATACTTAATTCTAATTACTATGATTAATATTTAAAATATATTTTACAAATATTTTAGTGAAAGCCGTCGATTGGATTATTCTGGCTTGAAGTTCGCGTACGCCGACGGGTCTGACGAAGAAGGCGCATCTCTAACACCTGAGCTGCCCTCGTGCGTGTATGCTGCAGCAAGAACTAGATTACAGTTACCGCTCGCTGCGTACGTACACCAACACTCCAGGCAATTACACACAGGTAAATAAACATTGTACTACGAAAAGTGAAAACATACATAATATATCTTTTTCCTATTTTTTGTTCTTTTTAATTAAGTTGGGTATGCGAAAGCAGCTTTATATTAGTTACGTAATAATTGACTTTAGCGAAAGTAGCATTAGCAATTAACTCTTGGTGTCAGAAGCGTACAAAAATAACAGCTTTTCGTTTACATTTTTAGTTGTATATTACATGGGCTTTTTAATACAATATAGACTTTTATATATTTTTTTAATATACCTATAGCTTTTAAAATTATGGCTGCTTATGTTCAATCTAGAATCTAAATAATTTGTAGGTAAACATGCTTTAGAGAAATTAGTAATTTTGCGAGTGCGGTTTTCAGAATATGACATTCTTCACAATTAAAATGCTTTAAAAAGATAATTATTGCTGAATTGTATTTCCATAAGGGCAATAACAAAAAGTTTATATCTATTTGACTTTATATGTAACTATTTTAGTTGTACTTATATATTTTAAAAATGACTGTACAAAACTCGCTGGTATTCGTTAAGTAACTTAAAGGAGTGTTTTCTCACTACTAGATGCTCTGCTGGAGTCGTCCGTAGAGCCGGAGTACCAGTGCGGAGGGTCCCCGTACCGCGTGCAGCGCGCCGCTGCTAATGTACGCGAACGACGACGGATGCTGAGGTCCGGACCCAATGGGTACCACTTTCATTTGCCTCCGTGTGTAGAGATATTAAATAATTATCTTTATATATATATTTCATATTAGATTACATACTTAGGTTTTCAAAGAGATTTTTTTGGGCCAGTTATCAATATTGAAACAGCTTAAACGTGTATTTTTATCAATCATAAAATATTCTCATAAAGTTAATATAGTTAATATTTAATAGTGATGATGTTTAATATTGTTATTTATACGAAATTCATTCGACTTTAATAAAGACAGTTATTAATATATAGTGGTCGATATTGGAAGCCGTATCACGTCAATGTGTCCCCGGTTTTGACTGAAAAACAATTAAAAAATGTTACAAAACAAGCTTGACAAAAGCTGCCCTAATATTTCAACGATAAAAGTTTTAAAAAATCATTTTACAATTTTTTTTTCACATGTGACATTTTTTACTTGTTCCATCCAATTTTGATAAAAAGGCCGTGAGTGAGTGAAGGCTTACAAAGTTAATATATTGTTCCAATAATAAGGAATATGAAGGGTGACATCGGTATCCGTTAATTTTAAAAAATCTTATCTTTTAAATTTTTTTATTATAACCAATTTTTTAAACTAAACTTTTAAAAAATTAGTTTAAAAAAATAGGTAATAAATGTATGTTAGACATGATATTATTTAAATTAATGATTGTTTGCAAAGTAATAGTCTATGTTTTTTCGATATTTAATTTCTACTAACAATTTAAAAGACAATTTATTTAAATTATTAATTTGCATAGGTAAATAATTAAATTAAAGATTTTTATTGATGGCCAATTGACATTATGTAAAGCCAGTTAAAGTAGCGACGTTTACTTTTTCTCAGACAAATCTTGACACCAGAGCGAGAAAATTAAAATATTAAATGTTTTATTTCCTCCAGTGGTATTCGCATCCACAACCCAGTCCCACGTTTATAGTTCCACATGTGCCCCTGCGCCACTACTGGCCTCATTTTAATCTGTAGCCTTGCCTTATTTTTTAATATCCAAATATTTTTGTAGTAAATTCCGTATAATCCTTTATACAATACTAGCGGCCCGCTCGCGGTTTCACCCGCGTGAACTATGTTATTATTAATTTCTGTCTCCATGACTACGTCCTAGTGACGTCTATGCAAAATTTCAGATTCCTAGCACATGTAGTTTCTGAGATTTCGTGATGAGTGAGTGACCTTTCGATTTTATATATATAGATAAGTTTTGCATATTTACTATAACGTGTGTATGACGTTCTAACTTTAGCAGTATAAACTCGGCGTTCGACGAGTTGCGTGTGCACGTGCCAACGTTTCCCTACGAGAAACGTCTGAGTAAAATCGACACGCTCCGGCTCGCTATAGCGTACATTGCACTACTTAGAGAGGTAAGAGGTCTAACTTACTTATCATTGTTTTTATAGCTTTATCCTGTATCACGCACATAGCAGGATAGGCAAAACCTGAGAACATAGAGGTAAAACACTCCGTTCCCATTAAGACACTTCCGTTCCCCATATTCCGCCGAATTCTGGAGGCATTACCTGTTGAAATACCAGAGCCAGAAAATTAAATAGGTATATTAAAGAGGGTATGACTGTTTTGTTGCCATTTACATATTATTTAAATATTTTATTAGTAATACATCAGTAATATTTACGACTACAAAATTGAAAATTCATTTTTTTTCTTAAGGTACTTGACGCTGACTACGACCCGCTAACGTATGTTGAAAAATGTCTCCGTGGCGAGATAAAAGCAGACCGAGCTCACTGGAATACCAGCGGTAAGTCTTAATATTATATATTGCAGTATCTAATATCAAAACGCGGCGTTGAGTTCCGCTACTCTACTCGTAATGCCTCCTAAATCCGGCGGAAATAAATAAATACAATCAATTCTAAATATAAATATATTCAAAATTTAAATATCACACAATTTTATTAAGCATACTATTTCAGACACATAAATAATCTATCTATATATATAAAAGGACTTGTCCCCACTGACTGAGGTAAGACGCACGCACAGCCGTAACCGCTGAGGGTAGAAACGTGAACTTTGGACAGATGTTTACTTTTGTAATCTGGACATCCACTAAGAAGGGATTTTGAAAAATTTTAACCCTAAAGGGGTGTTATAGGGGTTGAAAGTTTGTATAGAAAAAAAATTTAATCGGCACCGATTCTTATAAAATTAGAAATTTAGATTTTTAAAAGTATTTAATTGAACACGTGTTTCATCATTTTCTAGAATTCTCCCCCTAAGGGTGCAAATAAGGGGTTGAAAGTTTGTATAGGTTTTTTTTAAATCGTCACCAATTTTTATAAAATTTGAAATTCAGACTCTTAAACGTATATAATTAAACACATGTTTCATGGTTTTCTAGAATTCACCCCCTAAGGGTGCAAATAAGGGGTTGAAAATTTGTATGGGAAAATTCTTAAATCGCCACCGATTTTTATAAAATTTGATATTTAAACTCTTAAAAATATTTAATTGAACATATGTTTCATGGTTTTCTAGAATTCACCCCCTAAGGGTGCAAATAAGGGGTTGCAAGTTTGTATGGAAAAATCTTTAAATCGCCACCGATTTTTATAAAATTTGAAATTTGGACTCTTAAAAATATTTCATTGAACACATGTTTCATGGGTTATTAGAATTCACCCTTAAATACGCAAGCGAAGCTGCGTGCGTTCGCTAGTTAATTATAAACATCAAATGTCAAATTTTACTGTCTGAAAATTGTATGGTGTGATTGCGTGATATTTGGATAGATCGTTTAATTAATGCCGCGATATTATCGTGCTTGTTTTTGCAATAAATGTTGTATGTGCAATAAATAATAATAATATATTATACATAATAATTGTTGGCATTATTAGGATTTATTAGGATATCCCTGACCAAAACCTCTGATTGAAGTAATAAAGTACTTCCGTTGGACCTAAAATTATGAAATTTGACAACTAGAATCTACAAATAGTTCAAGAAAAATTTTAATATTATATTTTTGCGGTTAAATTTGAAAAAAAGCGAAGCTTGTTCAAATGAGCTCTGGTTAAATGCTGAATTTCAAAAAAGCTTGAAATCTCCAATTTTTGTACGGAACCTTGGTGGGCGCGCCCGACTCGCGCTGGTGGCGATTTTTTTCTGAATATAGTTCAGTAGTAGGCATTTTGTATCATATCATATAATAGTTAAAAATTATTAGTTTATAAATCATGGAAATAACATCGAAACAAAAGCCGTTTTTGAATATGCTATTTATTTTATCATAAACTTCTAAGGGCTGTAGCGAAAAAACGAATTCCTAAATGTTACTTTATATAATAGTCAAAAATAATTAAAGTTACAAATTTTTAAACTGATGTCCCGTTTTGAAACGGACAAAGAATGGTCACGATATCGTAGGGGTGAATTCAAAAACATTGAATTCATCCCTACACTGTTCACTGGCTGGCTGTTCTTCAAATTATAATAAATGTTTGTGCAGGATCAATATGAATTAAATATTTGGTGCATAAATCTTGTTTTAATGTAAGAAGTATGTACAAGTTATAATAGGTAAAGTTAGATTTCTTTCCCCTTTTTACTAAAATAAAATTAAATCTGCACAGCCGCCTGCAGCCAACTTCAGGTCGGCCACGATTTGTTGACCGTACTATAACAGTATCTTTTTCACAGATTTGACTGCTAGACTGTCATGGATAAATTGGGAGAATCTCGGCGTGAACCCTCAAAGAAGAAGCGTGCTTACCTCAATTGCCCTCAGTTCTGACAATCTTCAATATCCTCATAACTAGAAGTTTTGTTAGTATTAGCATATTAGTTAATGTTCTAATGTATGTATGACAAATGTATGTTTGTAAATTGACAGTCAAGTAGCTTTCGCATTATTTTTAAAATGATAATACAGGCAAAATAACCTGCAATACTAGGATAGTAAAGTTTTAAATATAAAACACTGTACATTCATGTAATTATTTAGGAAACTAGATTTCTAGTCAAGCTAGACTAAACATCATAGTCAATAGTGTAGTATACAAAGTAAGCAATATGCCTTTATAACAATTTGAATTATTAACACTGCCTTTAGGGTTATTATAATTCTAAAATTTATATATTTAGGTGCATTACGTTACTAGATACGGCATGTTAAGGTAAAAAAATAATAATAATTCGAAATAGAAGAAGGTAGATGCATCCCGCGATTTAAGAGTAACAATTAAGATAAACATAAGAGACATAAAATTGGGGCCGTTCTGGCGCAATGGCACAAACGAGTGACAGGTAGATACTAGGATTGTAGGTTTGATACCCACTTGGGGGAATAAACATACACACACATACACGCACACATGCACACGCGACACACACACTTATGCAAGCATATACACATACATAAATACATGTTCAACTTAACTTATATATGTACAAAGTAATTAATTAATTTTATTTGTAAAATGTTTGTTGAGTTTAATGTTAAAGAAGATATTTTAGATATTGTATTGGAAGAGCGGGGTCTCCTAATACAGGCATTACTTGCTTAAAAGAGAATCTCTGTAACAATTATTTCTGTGTAAAATCTATTGAACAAATAAAGTATTTTTTTTTCATTTCATGGCTCTAGTAACAAAGCAAAGCGCTGCGTTCAATTCCGCCACTCAACACGCAGTGCCTCGACGGAAATTGGGGACCGAAGTGTCTTGACACTAAGTACCTCTACTTACCCTGCTAAAAGAACTGAAAAGAACTATATAATTTTTGCATTATATAGTTCTTTTTTTAATTTTAATATTCATTTAACTATAGGCTTATTTGTAAGCTTATAATTAAATGAATATTAATTTTAGAATTATGTACTTAAATATATTATATGACTCGTATAAAATGTAATCGTAGTATTAGCTCGCTTCAATTATATTACGACAATACTTTCACCATAAACTATATGATTAATTCTGCTTAACTGGTTAAAAAGACTACCTATATAACAAGTGTGGTTCTAAGGTTACCTTATATCTAAATCGGTCTTCCATCATTTATATTACAACTTAGATTTAAACTAAATATAATCAATTAACATAAGTGGCGTATATGTGTTGACTAGTTCTTAATTAGTTATTCTCTGTAATGTAGTAGAATTGTAGTGATAGAATAACGATAAGTACAAAATTATTATGTTAAAAAAAAATAAAATAAAAAATAAATTTCAGGCCCCCACAGAAAGTATCTCTAGATACGCCCATGGGGTATGTGAGACTAGAAAAATAATAGATACGGAAAACTAGCATTAAATTTCCCAAATATGAAAATTAAGAAAATGTACGAATATTGGTTATATTTTTAATATCAATAGCAATATGTATAAGTTGTTTAGATAGATATACATCTTACTCATATAATTACATCTCGTTTATAAGGATATCATAATAAATATTTACCTGTAAAATTATTACATGTTCTTACTTGAAATAGAAACGGCACAATAAATAGATTTAATTAGTTTCTATAACTCATATATTACACTACTAAATATTTATAGTAAAAATAATATATTTAAATGCATAGATGCCACGGACGGATACATTTTGATGACTTTGAATCTGAATAAAAAATAATATTGTAATATATTAAAAAATATATATTATAATCCTTCCAAGTAATCATTTCATAACTTCTGTATTCTAAGATTTAGTTTAGAAGGGTCGACGCCTATTCCAACGTCACAGGTCTTCAGTACTCCAACCCAGGGTAGGTACTAAAATCAGATTTATTATTGATAACTTTATAGATATTAGTTGCAATAATTGGTCATTACATATTTTATAAGCAATACCGTCGTGAGGTCGGTCTTGGCGCAGGGGCACAAGCGACAGGTAATGAGTTCGATTCCCACTAGTACTTCCCACTACTTATATTTTCATTCTGCACTCTGGTGTCCAAATAAAAGTGCGGCGTTCTTTATGTTTATTTGATGTGGAGACACCAAACCAAACATACCAAATTGAAAAAATATAAAGAAAAAAAGCAATATAATTTTTCAATTATTTATTTGGGACTAGTTTTTGCTTACAATTACAAAAAATGTGAATAATATATTTACAATAAGATAATTAATCAAACATTAAATATTACATTACAGTTTGAAATCAATATCTTTAATTCTTTATATATTGTATATAAAAATGTATATTCTGTATATATAAATACTTAAGAACTGAGAATACGTTGTTAATATCATTGTAAGACGTCACAATGGCAAGTCACAAATCACTCAGTAGTAAAGAAATAAAAATTATACCTAATTATATGCTAAATTTAAAGTCCTAATACATCGAGAAACTTATTTCTAACCAACGAGATTAAGGCCCGAATTTATAAATCTTTGACAAGAAAGTCTGAGATCGATCTTATGTATTCTTTCTCAAGAAAGATCTCAGTCTCTAGAGTGGTTTGTAAATCCGAACCTAAGTCTAGACGTGATATAAAAATGCATATGAGTACAACTTAAGTCATGTTTTCCAATTGTTATTTAAATAATTACGTCATACTGTAACATCACATATTGTATCTATATAGAGCCATAAATAAATGTCAATAAATTATTATCACACAACTTTGTAAGTGTTTCTGTTTTTGTTAAGTAATTGTCAATGAATACAATTATTTATCTTCTAGTATCTGTTGTGTATTGTTAAATTTCTATAAAAATATTACCATTTAAAACATATTCCTCAGATATTATAAATAACATGAATGATGCCGGTGACTAGTTTTTAAAAACAACTTGATTTATTAATAATACCGGTTTTATAAACTATGGAATGCAAACATATATTATTTAGTAGTATATAGTGCGAATAAGAGAAAGATGCAGTCTCATCAATGTATAAACTTACATAATCAAGTATACAATATATAATCAAAACAAAAAAATAATAAAATAAAATATCTAACAAAAATTAAAAACCAGTATTTTCTCATATTCGACACTATAGGCTTTCAACAAATAGTATATTAGGCAATACATCGAAATATCGAGGCCGTCCTGGCGCAACAGCACAGCGTCTGTCTGTAAATGAGACGTTTGCGAGTTTGATTCTCACTCGAAGAAATGAATTAATTTTATGGCGTGGCTTTGGTAACATAAACTGAGTGACATTGTTACGCCACTTATCACACAATATCTACTAAATACCCTCAGCATATTGTGTTATACAGTGAACAGGTGAAAAAATGTAATACCGTATATTCCTCCATTTTGGCTGAATAACAGGATACGAAGTAAAAATTATTAGATATTTTTTTAATGTATAATATATATATTATAAATATAATAATCTTGCCACTTCATTTTGATTATTACTACAATAAATATATGCATAGAAAAGAAGCTACATTTCAAATATAAAAAAATGATTATGTACCATGATCCATATAATAAATTTAAGTGAGTATAAAAAAAAATTGTTCTTCATTCATCAATTATCTGATTGCAATAAAATATATTGTTGTTAAGTATTTCACATTTTTTTATTTACGTATTCGGTATAATAAAATACAAAATACAATACCGCATAATACCCAAATATTGCAAATCTTGACTTATTTGAACCTACTAAATAACATAACAAGTAATTCAAGGCCAATCTTCAATACTATTGTGAATGGTATGCCATGTCAAACCATTGCCAATGGGAGGGTGGCTCGATGGCAACATAACATGGCTAAAAAATGTTCTACCCTGAGTTAAACCTAAAAACAATTTCCAATTTTTTCTCCTACCAAAATCATAGGGATTCTTAAATCGATGACTGTGAGTTTTTCTTAATAATTTGTTTATGTGAGCTTCTATACTGGTTTCCCCCTTACCAATATTCTTAGCATGCATGACAGTCAATGTGCCTAATGCGAAAAAAACCGATACACATGTAATAGCCATGAAAACGACTGCTTTTCTTTTCCATGGATGCGCTGTAATTCGTTGTACTTCAGTAATTACAGGTACTGGTAAGTCATGGTGTCTTGGAAAATTATCTGAATCATATTCTGCGATCACTTGAACTGGCACTAGCACACCACTCTGGTTCAAACGCACTGGATGCCCGATCAGTTCTGGGTCATGGTCCTGTGTTATACCACCTGAATGTATGATAAAATATAAGTTTAAAGATAAAACAACAAAATAAAAAAACAACATATTCAAAACATCATAAATTAACATGATTGTTTGCCCCCCCTCCTCCACAACAGTAGAAAGCAAGAAGCATTAGAAGCAGACATTAAATGTTTATTATTGTGTAATAAAAATCATAACATCATAAACAATAAAACTTAATTTGATAAATAAGTTTATAATAATATACCTGTATCATCCACCCACAAAACTTGATAGCCTAGATCCAAGCCTGCTATTATAATGAAAGTGACACCAGCTACCATATAGGCCATATAAAGGAAAAAGTATCGAGCGTTGTAATATCCCACACAGTTGTTAAGCCAAGGGCAATGATGATCCATCGCAAGTATACATTTATCACATATAGAGCAATGGTGTGTTCGAGGGGGCTTCGGTGATATACATTTCTTGCATATGCTTGCAGCTTCTGTTATTGTTGAAGCCTGTTGAATAGAATTTTTTTTTTGTAGGGTAGACAAGGAACCTAGCATTAAAACATCCCATTTCCCAAACCACCAAATTTTTAAGTATACTTTGTTAAGAAACTTAATGCCATGCTTTGTTTTCTTGCTGGAGTGAGAAAATAATTAATTTCCACTAATGGAACCTATATCCATCTCATCTACAGTCAGACACTGTGCACCCAAACAGATCTAAATTTTAATAGCAATGTTACACACACATAATTACAATATTATCTAATGTTAAAAACTATATTATACTGTAACTGTACAACACAATACTAAATAAGTAAATCCCAAAATCTGTCATCAATCTAGTTATTTCCAAAATTTTTTAATAGAAAATATTTTTTTTACAATCATTTTACATACTTGAGGTGGAAATCCAGGTGATGTAGTAACGCCTTTGTAATAATGAAAGACAATATTCAGCAAAAGCCAGTTCCCATAAATGACCAGAGCAATTGTTATATATTGGTTTTTTTGCCACCAATATGGTAAACCAACCCAATAAGCTATTGCGACTACAGCCATAGTCAAGACAGTCACACAGAACACAAAAACCTGGAAGTTATAGTATTTATTATTATTTATAAATTTATTGTATTTTCTTACATATCTCTTAATATCTTCAGACATACCTTTCCTAAACATCCAGCAAAATTATCAACGAACCAAAAAATTGGTTCTAAAAGACAATCAATTAGATAATTTTGGCTCATGTGAGTGTTGTATGTTAGAATTTGGAATGTTAAAATGGCTTGAGATGTTTTCCAAACAAAATAGCTTCTAAAATAAAAATAAATACATTTATTTTAGTATAAGTATAAATAAATAAGGATTAGTATTAATCTCGGGAAACCTTAATTTAATTCACTTGTATGTGATCTAGAATTTGTTGAGTTCATACAACTTAGCTAGCATTTTTGGATATTTGATAGAAGTAATAATGCAATTACATACATTAATTATGAATGCAAATAAAGTTTATAATTAATCACACTAAATATATTTCTTTAAAATGGCATACTTTAATCTTCCATATAACCCTCTCCATTGAAATCGCCACTGAAGAACTACCATTATGATCAATGTTCACTCTCATCTATAGTATTTACAACTAAGTACTATTTTATACTATCATTGAGCTTAAAATTAAGATGTTTGGAAGTTATTTAAATTATTTATTGAATATCAATTTAATAAAACATAAATCATATATGTTTTTGTTTATTAAATAGTAAAATAGATATAATATATTATGACTAAAATGTCACATACACACATTACCACAGAATACATATATTTAAAGGCACAGAATACATATACACAAATTTCATACATGACGCTTCTACAAAATAAGTCGATTGCAACTAGTTGAAGAAATTGTAAAATCGACATGAAAAATCGATATTAAATTGTAATGTATTTAAATATCCACTACACATTTTAAATATTACAATGATAACAATGTAGGCTTTTGAAGGGAGAATTTTACGTGTAAGCGAGATAAGAAATCGAGTGAGTTTAATCGATATCAAATTGTCAAAAGAATCTTAGCTTGCAGCTTGCACAGATAATACATGTATGTCACAGAGTACAAAATATTACTACAGGATGGTACTTCAAATATTGGTCGGTATCAAATTTTATTTTTTGAGATTTTATTGTTTTTGATAACCTACAAAAAACTAAATTTACCATAAACCTAACCATAAATAAATTAAAGTCTATAAAAAAAATAGATTTGTTACTTTATAAACATGTATTTATACTTATTACATTTACAACAATAAAAAAATATATTAGAGAAATACTGGAGTAATTTTAAAGATATACTTAATACACATTGTAATATTCGCATCGCAAAAATCAAAGATTTTACTTTGCTGTAATCTAATGTTTAATTCATTTCTCTAGTAACGATCTAGTATCATGTGTATGTTGCCTTAAGTCATTGAACTAAACATTAATTGACATTATTGTAACTTCTAAACTTTAGATTGAAATGAATTGAATGATTGAATGAAATTTCATATTAGAGAGCAGTAAGTAAATGCTAGAATCTGTGTGTTCACTGTTCAGTACACATGGTTGATAGGGTCTAGTGTTGCCAAACCATCGATAGTTCCGCCATCGATAGGCAAATCTTTTTTTCTTTTAAATAATGTAGTACTAAATATTACTTAATAAGTACTAAAGTTATATTATAACAAAATTAATGATGACTGTATGATAAGTTAACTTTTACTGTTTTATAAGAATAATCTAGTACATACCTGTTAAAACTATGAAATATTGTTAAAATAATAACAATTAAATATAATTGGAAATAAACAATTCACCAAATATACATAGTTTTACTTTAAATCACAAATTAATGTAATAGGCAAATAGCAATAACCGGAATGACAGATAAGTAACGTGATGAATCTTACAAAACTAGAGGGTAGTAAAATAAATTTTAAAAAGTTTTGACAGTGAAGTAAGTCCTTTGTAGGTAGGAAGAATACTTTAAAATTATTTATTGGTTAGAGATATATAAGCAACATTTTGTTTCTAAAATGTCGAAAAACGAGGATGTAATAGAATTATGCTCTTCAGATGAAGAAGCTACGCCGACTCCACAGAAAGTGAGTAAATTTCATTAACGTAATTTTAATTGCTTTAATATTATATACTTTTGGAATATTTCTTATATAGACTTTCAATTATTTCAGACAAAACTAATGTACACTATGGTTCCTGTACCGGGTCCATCGTCTTCTCGTCATCCTGTTTGGTACCGGAGACCAGTAGATCAAGGATATAAAATGCAACCATCGTATGAAGACACAGATGTATTAATGGATAATAGTAAAGATTTTTCAGTGAAAAATCAACATAATAAAGAACCAGATCCTAAAAAATATGTAGAAATTAAAAAAGAAGATAGTCCAGTTCAACCTCACAATGAGACAAGTAAAGAATTAGCTATTACAATTGGAGAGAGTTTTTTAAAAAAATGTATTTGTGTATAAAAAATATAGTACACGAACTAAATTTACAAAGAAAGATGAATAAAGTTATTATTGCCAAAAAAATCTTGACAGGTAAATAACTTTTATTCAACTTTACGGCTGTATTCTACATGTAACAAGGTAGCGTATCATTCGTGAATCATTGGCTCAAAGTAACTTTTTCCTTTTTTATGAAAGCCATGATCTAGTTTTTGTTCTTGTGCTTAACCTTACTTAACCAACAGCGAAGTGCTTTATATTAAAAATATAAATAAATAGATATGACTTCAAGGTACAATAATTTGGATATAAAAATATAAAGTTTTTATTTACTAGGTAAATGTGTAAAAAAAATCAAATCAGCTTCACGTTGTATCCCGTACACAGCAAGGATAACATAGTTATAAGAAACTCCGTTCCCCACTTTCCACTTCATTTTTCGAGCACTGCGTGTTGAGTGGCGGAATTCAACGCCGGGCGTTTGCCTTGGTGCCAGAGCAAACAAATGAAAATATTAAGAAATAATAATTCATTCCCCCGAGTGGGGATCGAAGCCACAACCATTGCATTACAGTCATACCACATACTGGGCCACGACGGCCTAGTACCAAATATGAAAATTTTACAATATTTGTGTTTTTCAGGTCGAGACCTACGAGAAGATTGGAGCATCGCGTCCACAAGCGGTCTCAAGAGAGCACATCACGCTGATCCTGCTGAAAATTGCGCAGATTTGCGAAAGAAGTAATAAAGTGTTTTAATATGCTTGTATTAGCTTTAGGTGTATGTATTATGTACTGGCTTGCTTTGGCTCTGGGGTCATTATATTATCTTTAAGAGTCTTTCCATATTAAAATCAACAAAGGGCTTGGTACAGAGCGCAATTTTCATGTTGTATTCTAAATGTAGTGGGGTCTTAGCACTAGGTAATGGGTACTACCTGCTGTTAAAATACTATATTCCCCACGAACGAATATAAGAATTGCGTTGTTACTTTAAAAACATATTTTATATTTGGTATAGTTATTTAAATTAAAATTTCTAGGTTTTTTGGCAAACAGACAGAGAATAATTCACTGGATAAGGAAATGAAAAATAACTCGCAGGACGTAGAAGATACTCAAAGTATAAATGAAACGGAAGAAACAGACAGCTCTGATGTTTCCTCTGAAATTTTAGACACCGAAAACAGTCAGTCTACTCAGTCAAGCTACTCGGAAAATGAATCTTCTGTTTGTTCTGATTGTCATGACCAATACTCAATTAAATATAGCACAGATAAAACTAATAAAGAAATAGTCGAAACTATTCTTCTGACATCATCTGATGACGAAGTCTCATTCCATTGAGTTACACTACAACTGCTTCACTACTGTTATTATTATATTAACTAGTATGTTATACTATAACTTAAGTAAAAGACACTGATTGTCTTTTTTATTGTTGTACTATCGATAGTATCGATACTTTTCTGACTAAGAGATACGATACTATCGATAATATCGATAGTATTGTACCCTTTTGAACTATCGATACTTTCGATACTATCTATTTAATCGATCGCATGGGCTTTTTTAGATTTAAACTATCAATTGCGAAACTATCGATAGTTTTCCAACACTACCTTCAAGCATTATAATTATTCATTTGGCAGCCAGAGCCAGTGTTTAGATGTAAGTGTAAAGTGACTGATAATCTGTAATATATTTGTGCGGTAGGTCAATTAAAGTTGATCTTCAATAATAATATTTATTAATTTCAATATCATAGCTTTACTATGGCGATTTAAAAATTATATAAAAGAAAAGAACATTTATTTTATGTAAAAATGTAACTACCCGTATAAACAAAAACATGGGGTTGACCCATTATATTTTCTTACTTATAATTAGTTATTGCAATATATTAATTACTTATGCCATCGACAACGATACCCTGTGTAATGGAACTACTACAGCACGTGTGGAATACGAATTTGCTACAGACATAATAAACAGTGAACATATAATAACATTCAAAGGCTATTTTACTAGAACAACAAGAGAAAATTATGTTACTGCTGCACTCAGAAATGCTGGGGTAAGTCCCACATTTAATTACTTCTTTATAAATTATTTATATAAATAAAACTATTAAGCTGTTATTCTAATTAAGCTCATATAAATGATTCAGCAAAACAATAACACAAATAAACCTCCTGTGAGTATATTCAAATTATTGTATATTGTGATTAAGAAAAACAATGAAATAAATAATATGGACTTACTTACCAACATAATTCCAATCATCACATATTCTATTATAATTGTAAATTAGCTGTATAGTTATCTTATATTTAATAATTATTTATAAAAAGCCTTCTCATTTTTATCATGTAAGATAAACAATATATGATTATGATTCATAGATATCTCTAATATGAGATGTTTGCACAATTAATATTTTTTTA
>JAEBDU010000064.1:3316103-3448562 GCA_016802625.1 Heliconius numata
CATAGATATCTCTAATATGAGATGTTTGCACAATTAATATTTTTTTAGACATTCTCAAGGCTTGGTTTAAGTTTATTAAAATGGTTTTATTTCATAAAATTATTGTTTTATGTTCAAATAGAAATGTAGTAATTATATAAGTATGGCTAGTGACATTACTAAAGGAAGCAATTGTAGAATTATTTTGTATTTGGTGCTGGTGTTGAGAGGAATTCAAACAGTATAGGCAAACACTAATGCAAATTTCTAAAGAGCATTAATGCTCAAACCTACACTTAGCTTCCAGGTACTGCTGTAAACTCTTAACTCTGCATGGAAAGCTTAGTAGTTTCTTTTCATTATAGGTCACAAATTGGACCATTCTCCAGCGCAATAACCCAGCAAAAGAATATCCTAGTGATTTTGATGTTATTGTTTTTGATGATGATATAAAAAATGGTATAGAAGCTTTATGTGATCACCCTGCAGTTAAACATGTTACAGTACAGCGTCAAGTCCAGCGTACCATTAAATATGTTAATGAGGTTTGTATAATCTTTACTCTATTAAAATAGTAAAAAAGTGAAGTTGTTCATTAAATATTTTTCAAAAAAATAATCAAAAACAAGTACAATCTATATTTTTTTAATTATTTTATCTGTCTGTACATTCACATTTACCGAACTATATATGTGAGATTGGTACCTTGCTAAATTATATAGAATAATAAAATGCTGCCTTCGTAAAAGTTTTTCAGCAAGCAATTTATTAAAATATAATTGAAAATTTAAGCTATGATGGTACTAGGACAGTATTTGACTATAATTGCAAAAAAAAAACAAGTAAAAAGTAAATATTTGCAAGTGCATCTTCAGAACAATTGGACAGATTTAAATGAATTTCTTTGCTATTTTTATTATACATATATTTTGTTATTATACATACTACCTGCAGCAAGTAGACTTACTTTAATGTGCTCTTTTTAGCTTATTTTTGTATAATATTTTTGTTATTCAGGATGACTGTGGACCAAATGGCTGTATATATACTGGTTGGAGAAATCATAGACGAACACTTCACTCCATTAGAAAACCTCGAGAGGTTGGCTTGTTTATAAGTTTATAGTAGTAATATATAGTATAGTGAAATGTGACATGTGAGTGGAGTGTCTTAACACTAGGTTCCCTCTGCCTTCCCTGCATTGTGCTAGATACAGCGTTAGCTGATTTAATTTTGATTATTATTTTATTTAAATAGCAAAAGTATATTAAACTAATACTAATTTGATCATATAGTTAATACATATTTTTTGTCTCCAGAATGCTGGATATACATCAAGAAAATTATTGAGAACAGTGCCGCGGCAGATAACATCCGTTTTGAAAGCTGACTTGCTTTGGTCCCTTGGAGTGACAGGTAGTTATTTTCTTATGACATTTTATACTTTTATTTTTTTCATTATCTTTATCTCCTCACTCTAGTAATAAGACAAATGCTGAAGGAAACGGAGTGTCTTAACACAAGGCTGCCTATGTCTACTCTGCTCCATTAGGAATAGAGCTCGACGCTAAAAATAATAATACTTTATGATCTACAGATAATTGTTTTATCCACAATGAAGAATAATTCTTATTCTACTATCGTGATTTTGATTCACATTCAAAGTGAATTTGTGTGTGAAGTATGAGGATTTTGTTATGTCTAGAGATCTATATATCATAGCTTTTATAACCGATTATATATAGCTATATAGCTATTACTAGTTCTATAAGACTAAATTGTTCATTTAAATATGTTAAAATAAATTCAGTCATAAAAATTGATGCATCATTTGGCCGAAGAGATAACAAGAGCATAGCACAAACAAAAATAAGTCGATTGTAGATGTGGAAAGGAAATACATGAAATGCATATCGATAAAATGTATATGTATGTTACTCAGTTCATGAGTTAATTATAATATGTGTGTATTATTATCATTATCAATCTTTTAAAATAAAAATCAAAAATAAAAAGTAAATAAGCGGGCAACGGAGTGTCTTAACACTAGGTTCCCTTCGCCTATTCTGCTGTGTCACCTGCAATTTTTTAAATCTTACAGGACTGGCTAGAGGCTGCCCTTTATCGTTAAGACCGCCTTTCTTACATATTTGTTTAAATACAAATTGTGTACAATAAAGAATTAAAATATAGAATATTATTATAGAAATTGATATTTATTTTGTTTTATAGTTCATATTTGCGAGGTTTTTAAATAAGTTAACGATAACCTTGTGACTTTTGTGTGGGACCGTGTAGAAAAAAATCTTTTGTTTATTATCAAACCGACCTGAGAATTCAGTTTAAATTATGTAATCATTATGTGATTTAAATAATTATTTTATTCTTTTAAGGAAATTAAGACTTTTAATTATAAAATATAATTAAAATGTCACAATTAAAAAGTTACTATATCATTATCAAATATTACGTAACTAACGTATTACTAAACAAACAGACAGATATACAGATTGCCATTGATACTGTTTTTTTAGTTTTCCTACATTACTACTGTATATAGGTATATATAATATAATTATATAGTGTACTCGTATGTAGTAAGTTATGACTGAGTATTAAGAAACTTACCTTCGTAATTTCTATCGAATGTATAAAGTATGAAAAGATTGGAGAAAATATGTTTTGGTTGATTTCTTAAAATTAAAATTATAAATGTTAAATATCTACATTATTAAAAAAATACTGCAACAATAACAATTATTGAATATTATAAATGTATACACTTTACATAAACACTTGTTAGGTAAAATACAAAAAAAAATGTAAGCTCTAAAAATATAGATGTTTTCCTCAGCTCCACACTGTGTCCCATACATAACAGGGTAGGCAGAGGAAGCCCGGGACCCTAATGTTAAGACACACTCCCGCTTTCCGCCGAATTCTAGAATTATTGCGAGTTGAGATTAACGCCGCGCTTTGTCTCGACACCAAAGCGAAGAAATGAAAATATTATGTATTTTATTTCCCCGAGTGGGATAGGAACCCACAACCCTAGACGCGTTTGCAGTCACACGCGTGTTGATTAAATGTTTAAAACAACTATTTCAGGGGAGGGTATCAAAGTAGCGGTATTCGACACGGGGCTGGCGAGGAATCATCCACATTTTGGGCGTGTCAGAGAAAGAACGGATTGGACCGGAGAAAACACGTTAGACGATGCCTTAGGCCATGGCACCTTTGTAGCGGGAGTCATAGCGTCCAGAGCCGATTGCCTTGGGTTCGCACCAGACGCAGATCTACATATATTTAGAGTGTTTACTGATAACCAAGTAAGTAACAAAAGTAACTTCATACTTTTCTCTAACTAACCATAGTACGATAATATGTAAGTTAACTTAATATAATGATATGTCAATTTCGTTACTTCTGCTCTTCTTATGTTCCTTCTAAATAGCGACCTATGGAAAACTTTCCGTTTTATTAGTTCACTACGAATTCACTAAAAATACTCAATGATGTATGTAAATAGAGCGTATTATATGCTCTTTGTAATATCATGTAAATCAAGTCTTAGCTATGTTAAGAAACATTTGAGTTCTCATAATTATTTTAATTCCATTGTTAGGTAGTTGTGGATGAAATACATGTTTTGTAGCGTTTACGTAAGCAACGCTTGCTATCAACTCATGGTGTAAATAAACACAAAAAAACATGACAAATTTCTATCAAATCTTAGGCGCTTAAACAAACGAACAAACTCTTCCGCTTTATTATATTAGTATAGATTTATTCATTTACGATTAGATTCCAATTTAATTATTTTTAGTTATTACCCGCGACCTCACTCGCTTGATAACATGGAAATAAGAGTTGCTTATGAATGACAAATTTTGATTGAACATATATCTGTGTGTACTTACCTACTATTGGGGGCATATAGTATAGCCTATTATAGCCCATCTCCATAAATGGACTATCCAACACAAAAAGATTTTAGATCTATTTTTTTACTATATTACAGGTGTCCTATACATCATGGTTCTTAGATGCTTTCAACTATGCTATTATGCGAAAGATCGATGTACTTAATTTGAGTATTGGTGGACCAGATTTCATGGACCACCCATTTGTTGATAAAGTATGGGAATTAAGCGCCAATAAGGTAATTGGAATTATTTTTTAAAAATACCTAATTTTGTGTATGCATGTTTTTTGATATTTCAACAATTAAGTCAATTACATTTTTTAACTGAGTGAACTGCCGTTTACTCATGATATTGTTTGCTTCACGCTTTATCTCGTATGTAGCAGGGTAGGCAGAGGGAACCTCCGTTCCGCACTCTCCGCCCAATTTTCGAGGCATTGCGTGATGGATGAGCGAAATGAACGCAGCGTTTCGTCTTTTTACCAGATAGAGATGAAAATTATTCATCAAAGGAATCGAACCATCTCCTTTATAGTCAGGCTTCGTGCCGGTGCGCCAAGATATCCTATGATTTATTAGAATGTCTTTGTGTCTAAAGTTATTCATAAAAACAAAAATATAATTTAGGTGTACAATTAAAGTACTACGACAAATTATGAGACAGTCATAACGGGATACACTGTGAGGCTAAAAATAAATATTAATAATAATAATGCTAATATAAACAATGTTTATTGACCAGGTGATCATGGTGTCCGCTATAGGCAACGATGGACCGTTGTACGGAACACTAAACAACCCAGCGGATCAGATGGATGTCATCGGAGTGGGGGGTATAGGGTTCGATGATCGCATCGCCAAGTTCTCTTCCAGAGGCATGACTACATGGGAATTGCCGGATGTAGGTCTCTTATATCTTATTAAATATTTAGTATTAAATTTTAGCTATTTAGGTAATATTACAAAATATACTATCTATAAGGACATTGTAGCGTAGTTTAAGTTCGACTGTACTTAGGATGGTTATAAATTCGATACTTATTCGTGGTAAAATTGTGGCACTCGAGACGAAATATCTCTTAAGTGATGGAAGAACAGCAAGAATATTGTTATCCATTAAAACACTTCTGTTCTGTGACATGTTCATTATTACTATTGAGCAATTGAGAAATTCAACACTATTGGGCTTGTATTTTAATTTTTTATACTGTTTTACGAGGAAATTAAAATATTAAATATTTTATTCCCCTGAGTGGAAATCAAACCTAATATCAACACAACCATCGCGTTTGCAGGTCCACGCTTGTGCCCCTGCGCCACGACGGCCTGTTTTTTATTATAATCATTTTTATTCTTATTACACAGGGTTATGGTCGTATGAAGCCCGACATTGTGACCTATGGGAGTGGCGTTCGCGGCTCCAGTGTGAATGGCGGGTGCAGATCCCTTAGTGGTATGCTAAAGTAAGCAATAGGGTACATGACGTTCGTTTTTTATTATAAAATAATATTTTTTTATACATTGAGCATATTGAGCGAAGAATAAACGATCAATTTGTCCATATTATTAGGTTATAATGTCCGTTTTTTCTAGTTTTTACCATACCATCTTAATTTACACTCACGTTTTTTCCCACATAACAGGAAAAAGCTATTCTTTATATAGATTTCCTTAGAATTAATTGATGTAAATGAGCATAGCATTCTGAACATAGTCATGTACCCTATACTAAAGCAGTATAAGATATTATGAAAACTTTGAATACTTTACTTTATATTTTTGTCGGATTAATGCATGTGAGATTAGATATTGCTTATTGTAATAAAAATACTTAAAATTATGAATACATATAATAAATACAAAGTTCGAACTTACGTGATTTTATTACTAAATTCTAATATGTATAAGAATTAAATTATAGGAGTTGTACGTTATAGAAGCATGCTTTCCGAGTTTTTTCATATATTTTTTTTTATTATTATTATTCTTAGTTGTGGATAAAAATTTCTCTTTTTTATCTCAACAAACGCTAATGGATGAATAGTTGTCTTAAAAAACTTCCTTATATGGCAAGCAGGGAGGGCCTATTAATGTGATCCTACGCAAAGTGTCTTTGTTTGCCCTCAACAAATGTATATTAACAATACACTAGTGAAAGAAAGAAATTCAAAGAGGTTTCAAGAGGTTCCCGGATTCTTATAAGTTCTTTAGCATTTTATCATTTCTACCGACTACAATATACAGAAGTAACATTGAAAGAAATTATAAATTTGTACAGGTACTTCAGTAGCTTCACCAGTGGTTGCCGGTGCTATCGCTCTTCTAGCTAGTGGTGTTCCCCGACAGAATCTTACACCAGCGGCGGTCAAACAGGCCCTTTGTATAACAGCCAGGCGACTCTCCGGCCCTAACATGTTTGAACAGGGCCACGGGAAGTTAGATCTTATTAGTGCATATCAGGTAAATTTGACAAGATTTTAGATATTTTAAAGTTATTGCTAGTCAATAACAACTAAATACACTGAACAAAATCTACTAAAAATATTTTAAAAGTAAATATAATAAATAAAGTTGGCACCGACTCCAATAATAACTATATGTACAAATATGACTAGATTTTAAATAGTAAATAGCTTTATAAGTCATTAAAACATTATTTGCTACAATTTCTTAGGATTGGGGTCTATATAGATATTGTCATGAATTTCTTCTCTTCTCTTTTTAAAATTTTTCTTTAAATTATTTTTCTTATTCATGATTTATCCAAGTTGGTGAAGAAAACTCAGTGTATACTATATATACATTTCTGCATGTAATAAAAATACTTAAAGCTATAAACACGTTAAGATTTCATTCGTTATTCTTAACACAGAAAAAAAATTAAATATTCGTTATAATCACAACCAATCGTGTTTCAGTTTCTGCGCGAATACGAACCCCAGGCCAGTCTTAGTCCTCCATACATAGATTTAACTGAATGCCAGTATATGTGGCCCTACTGCACCCAGCCACTGTACTATAGTGCACAACCAACTATAGCTAATGTCACCGTCATCAATGGACTTGGCGTTGCGGGCGAAGTGGTGAGTAATATAGCACAAAATTGCAATATGATATAAAGAATGTAATTTTTTTTTGGTTTGCGAATTCAATTATTTAGATTTTTACTATGAACTTATCTAATAAGTAAAAAGAAACAGATTAATACAAAAATATTTGAAATTACAACAACTTTAAAGTTTTTTATTGAAGAATAAAATTATATTTTCTTATTGCTGCTATGTGAATTTACTGTTGCTTGAATAGCGTTGCAAAAAACTATTTTAAAAGCGAAATTAATTATGGCTAAGCGATATTTTATGGACATGTATATTTTTTTTATTAAATACGGACGGACGGCCTTTGCCTATTTTTTTCTTGTAAACTTTTGTTTTAATGAAATTTTAATAATACCAACCTACTAATAATGACAAGTCAACTCATAATATGATTTCTTTATTTTTTTTTATCCGTCCCCCATCCTTATCGCAGTTGGTCACATATGTGATACTCTTCCTGACAATCATCACATATTTGTGATATTTCGGAAATTAGTGTTGTTCACAACATTTTCTTGATTGTTTTTACTTTGCGTCGACTATTTCGTCGAATTGGAATCGAACCCACAATCTGCCTCGATTATAGTCACAATTTGTACCCCTGCGCTACTACTCCCCTCTCACATATGTAACGTAATTTATAATTGACTCCTAATAATAATATTACTATTGTTTTAGATAAAAGTAACATGGCATCCGCATTTACCTCACGGCGGAATATTGTCGGTGTCAGCAGATTACAGTCAAATACTATGGCCGTGGTCCGGTTGGCTTGCTCTTAGTTTCACTGTTCTGGAAACAGGCGCGAATTTTGATGGTATTGTCGAGGTACGATAAATAATATATTTAGATATAAAATGTAGCATTTGGAACTTACAAACTAACATTAATGCAAGCTTTAGAAAATTTGTGAGACATAATATTTATGCAGCTATTTAATAATTATTTTCTTTTTTATAGGGTCACGTGAACGTAACTATAGAGAGTTACGACGAGGTCGTCGACCGCACCATGAAAAATACTACGCTCATGTTACCCATACGGTAAATATGCAAATGTCTCTTAGAAGCTGTCTCTTAAGCAAATAGGTATTGAACATAACAGTTCCATCCATTTCCGGTATGGTTCAGTTCACATTAGGCAGTGGTTGCAAAACTTTTATTCAATTATATAACAAATATCCCTGGACAAATATAAATGCACATTTTCATAGCAAAAGCCAAGCAGAAATATACCCCCAAACCATCTCACTATTCACACACCTCGTGCTGTGCAAGCGGCCTAAATAATCCCGCATATAGCAGGCTGCAGGGTAATCAGAGTGCACTTAGCGTTAAGACACTCCATGACCCATTTAATTATACACGATACAGCGTGAAGTACAAAAAAAAAGAATAAATTTTATCTTGTGTAAAAAACATTTTGCCATGACATTGACACTGACACTTGACACTCAAGTATTATTTTCTAAGCTATTTTAGTTATATTTCACGCTGCAACCCACGAGCGTGTCAAATATGAATAAAATAAAACGCACCTTCTATCTCTTCAGTTCTTATTTTTAAAGTAATGCCGGTCGAGGTCAACGCAACAAAGTAATAGGTACATAAAGACTCAGTGAGAGACTAGATACATCTATCTAGATATCTTCGACTTTGGATTGTATTGATAACCCACCGGATACGAACGTGCTGTGTAAATTACTATAGGATCATCCTCCTTTGTGCGTCGATATTTACAATCTAATGTGAATAGCGATAGATATATGCACATATGTAAATATGCAACTGGCGAGAATTACTCGAAAGCGGCGTACAAAGGTGCCGACCTCAAATAGATTTATTGGCTTAATAGATTTATCTCACGTTCCAATAGGATCGTTTTTTTTATGGGAGACACACTTTCTTTACGTTTTTCACGTTTAGTTATAAACGTTTCACGTTTAGTACTAGAAACACGTGTATTGCAATTTGAAAATTAAAATAGTATGATACATTCCACGGTTTCAATATTATCAGATGGTTCTAACAACATCTAAGCTTAAACCCATAATATAGTTTATTCTTTTGACTATAGTTTTTTTTATATTAATTCCAATCAAAAAATATATATTTTGAAATGTTGTATGTTTTTAGAAAGACAGATATTGGAACTATTGTTCAAATAAGATGAGATTCATGGTAAATGCAGATTTATTGATAGAAATATCGCTTATATTATCGATTTTTTATTTATTGAAATAATACGTCCTAATCTTATATGTACTTATATTTTTTAATTTCTTATCTTGCATGGTTTATCATATCGCATGGTAGGCAGAGGGAACGTAGTGTTAAAATACTCCGTTCTCATTAAAACATTTCCGTTCGACAATCCACCGTATCTGGAGGTATTGCATTTTGAGTAGCGGAACTCAACGGCGCATTTTGACACATTAATGATAATAATGGATATATTATTTATTTCATACCCCCAATTAGGAATCGAACCCACCACGCCTGCGCGTCTGGTTCCTACTTCGTATCTATTATATTAATATTTATGTATCGCTTTTATCTTTATGGTAGTGCCAGGATAATACCAGTGCCGGTCCGCGGCCGCCGGCTCCTATGGGACCAGTTCCATAGTTTACGATATCCTGGAGGATATTTTCCCCGAGATGACCTACGCGCAAAACATGACCCTTTGGATTGGCATGCTGACCACGTGCATACTAACTTTAGAGATATGTACCGACGATTGCGTGAACATGGATTCTATTTAGAAGTAATGGGTAAGATTTTGATGCGAAATCTCTTTGAATTCTCTGCAATTTGACGCTCGATTAAATGAAAATGCCAATTTAAAAAGGACTCTGTGCTAGTTCGTGATTCTATATACGTAGATTAAAATGTATATTAATTTATAAAGGTCAGTCGTGACGCAGGGGCACAAGGGTGCGTCTGTAAACGCTTGTGGGTTCGATTCCCAATCGAGGAAATGGAATATTTAACATTTTACATTTCTTTGCTCTGGTATCGAAGTAAAGCGCGGTGTTTAGTTCTGCCACTTAACACTCAATGCCTCCAGAATTCATTGAAACGTGAGGAACGGAGTCCTAACGTCCTAGCAGTAGGTTCTCAGGTTCCCTCTGCCTACTCTGCTATTTAAAAAAAAAATAATAATTTTTATATCTTTCGTTTTTTCCTAATAAGAGATTGCTACAAAATTCACTAATATTGTTCACTTTTACTCTCTTCAACAGGCAGCCCTTTAACATGTGTCGATACATCGCTATATGGTGCTCTGCTTCTCGTCGACCCGGAAGACGAATACTTTCCTGAAGAAATGGCGGCCCTCAAAAAAGCAGTGGATTCCGGCTTATCTCTCATAGTTTTTGCCGATTGGTACAACGCTTCCTTACTGCGACATGTTAAATTTTACGATGAAAATACAAGGCAATGGTAAGTGCAGATTTTTTGATATTTCGCAAAATTATACTTAAATTGACATAGGCTGTTACGGTAGTATTTAAAGCAATGATTATTTTTTCATTAACATTTTATCATTATATTGCTATTCTGACACATTTGCGAAGCAGTTGTTACTTAGAAAAATATGTGTTAAGATATATAGGTTCCCTCATTCTTATTAAACACACATCATAGGATATCCTACCAAAATAAATTATCTCTAAATAAAAAAAAATCTTAATGTATCTGTGAACTCGGAAAAAACGTGGCTAAGATGAATATAACGGCTTAACTGGCCATCTTACGTCATTATTTAAATATTCTGTATAATATATCCTTTTTTTCTTATTTCGATATTATATTATTATATATTTTTATTTACTTTGAAGATATTGTTATATTTTAGGTGGATACCTGAAACGGGCGGAGCGAACGTGCCGGCTTTAAATGATCTACTAAGTATGTACCAAGTGAGTATATCATTTAATATTTAGCCCTACATGCCCACATTTAGCATACCTTCCAGACAAGCCTTATGAAATTAATTAAAAATATATCTACATATTTCTTGCCGTTCTAAACTGATCAAACAACTTTAATATTTTAATTTAATTTTCTAATCTGATACTAAAATTGGGGTCGTCAGGACAGGACAGCGTAAACCTGATGGTCGTGGGTTCGACTCGCCCTCGGGGGAATGAAATATTTTCATTTCCTGGCTTTACTAAGAAAACGAAGCGCGACGTTGACTTACAAACTGATTTTCTACATGCAGGTAGCCCTCGGGGATCGCGTTTTCGAGGGCTCCTTTAAACTGGCCGGTCATCCCATGTACTACGCGAGCGGCACTCACATACACAGCTTCCCGGAGCACGGCGTGCTGGTCACCGCGCAGCTGTCGGATCAGGGACAACAAGTAATAAGAACAATATTTCCTTATTTTTACCTGTGTTTACTTTTTCTTTGTTTTTGACTTTGTATATTTACTTGTGCCCAACAAAAAAATATATAAATTGACAATTATTTTTCATTCTGAATACAGCGTGAAGCTGTTAAATGTTTTCTCTCTTTTAAATAAAAATTTCTGCTATTTCCAGCAATAGTCAAGTTAGAGCAACGTCTCTACTAGTGTTTATAATGAATGTTGAAAGTGAAACATAAAAAGTTTTAAACCGCACAACATGTAGTTTAATTTATGATAGAGCTATCTCAAGCGGGAAATTGCACTCAAAAACATTGCAGAAGGAAGGAAATTGATCCTCGTCATGATACTGTTGTCGGTTATATTAACAAAATTATTATTTTTAATATATATATTTATCTTTCATTGTTGAGCAGTTGCAATCAGCAGTAAGAGGATAAATTAAAGATATTTTATAGCTATGGACTCCAAAATTAATGAAAAGTGGAGAACGTAAATATGCTAAGCTTTTTCTGGACGTTTCGCTATTTATGTATGTGTAAAAAAAAGGAAATTGCTAGAAAACTGTAATTAAGATATTAATATTAAAAATAAAGACATAAAACAAATGTTACCTTCTCTATACTCTCTGGTGAATGGAGAAGCTAACGTTATTGAAATGATTTTTCTATAAAATGCTATTAATATTTTAGATTATGTCAGGTGACAAGCCGAACGGAGGCGGGGGTGCGTCGAGCGGTAAAACGGTCGACGTGCCCATATTAGGCCTACTACAGACGGACGGTGAAACTAGAGATTATACAAATGATACCAACGATAAGCTGCCTAAGGTAATGTTATTTATGTTTTCTTTTCAAATATTTAGTATGGTTCGTGTAAATACGTATTATATTTTGTTATATATACGTAGGCAAAGTGCGGCGTTGAATTTCGCTTTTTAACACGCAATGCCTCGAGAATTTAGCGGAAAGTGGGTAACGGAAGTGTCTTAACACTAGGTTCCTAGGCTTCTACTCTGTTACTTACCCTTCTATGCAGGATACAGCGTGAAATTAAAAGTATAATTAATTATTTTTATAGGTGGATTGGGCTATGATAAAGAACAAATGTGACGTCTCAATCCGCCGGACATATCTTAAATTTTAAATTTTCGTCTTAAGATACTTGTTACTGTATAAGAATGACTTTGAATATATATAAATATATTATTTTTACAGGCGGGTCGGCTAGTAGTGTACGGGGACTCGTCGTGCCTTGAAGGCGGTGCGGCGAGACCATGCCACTGGCTTTTATTAGCTGCCCTTCAATATGCTCTTGTAGGACATATGCCCTCATCTCTTAAGGAGGCGGCCGCTACTGCGCACCATCGTGACGTTCATATTATACCATCTGGTGAGTATGGAAATTATGAAAATATTTTTATTGAAGAAAACTTAAAGACACTCTACTATCCGCATGAGTGGCGGAATTCATCGCTTTGCGTTGTCTCGTTCTTAGATCGAGGAAATGTAAAACAATTCATAATCTCGAGTATAAATTGAACCCACAATTATTGCGTCTGCAGTCAGATTTTGTGACTTTGTAACACAACGGCTTCAAATCATAATGTAATTAATAAGAATAATCGAATAAATATAAATATTTTTTCCTTATTTCACTCCGTTTACACCTAAATCTTAATGTCGTAAAAAATGGAAATTGTGTGGTCAAGGGAGTGTACCCTACTATATACGGTATACATCGTTAACGTAAATTAACCTTACAATAACTATATTCCTTCCAGATCTACCAAAACGAGCTGAAGGTGGTCGTCTCCACGCGTACTCCCGAGTCCTGTCGCCAGACGGGAGTGGACCCCGCCCCATACCAGACTGCGTGAAGACGCCGACACTGGAGCCCCACCCCGTCCACGCCCCGCCCTCAGCACGCACGCTTGCACCGAGACATCAACCCACAGATCCCAAGAGTATAGGTAAGTGTCGCTATTAATATTACAAACAATGCTTCACGCATATAGAACAGTTAACCTAGTGTTAGAGCATTTAGGCTGAACTCAACGCCTTTACCTTCGCTTTACCTTCTTATCAGAGCTAGGAAATGAAAATAATTGATTCCCTTGAGTAGAGATCAAACACACGACTGTGGCGTTTACAGTCAGACTTATAATATCAACGTCTACATTTGTTTAGCTTCACGCTGTATCTCGCACATAGCAGGATAGGCAAAAGAAACCTAGTGTTAAGCCACTCTTAAGACATTCCATTCCCTACTTTCCACTGAATTCTGGAGGCAATTGCCGCAATTTAACCGCCGTAATTTAAAGAATTATTATAAATTAATATTTTTCTCACAAAAAATGTTATATACAGGTGCACCAGACTTAGAAGGCACGGAAGCTGCGCCAAGAGCATGGCGTGGAGCAGGTGCAGCGCCATCACGCTCCCATCCTAACATCGAACCTGCTACCTCAACATTCTACAACCGACTGCTAACATTCACTGCAATAATCGCTATTATATATTGCTTAACAGCATTTTGGAGGAGATGCGGAAGAAAAATTAGAAGACGAAGACTGATCTCTTTAGCCACCTAGTAAACGTAGCCGTAGTCCACGTATGTGACGTGGATGAAATGTGAATGAATGTATTCGCTAACACAATATAGCACAATACACAGGATGTTTAAAAATAACTCACTAGTATTAACTACGTAAAGAAACCAATAGGAAAGTACATCAAGGAGTACATATTATAATATCATGTAAAATAATTTATCGAAAAGATTCAACTTGGGATCCATTTATTGTCTCACATTGACTTTCACTCCTCGCCACATATTGACCAGCCGCAACAATCGCCAAGTTTTCAATTTTTACGTACATATATATATACCAATCAACACGACTATTCTGTCCTGTAAATGATTTATACCTATAATTTTGTAAGAAAAAATTGAGATTCTCAATAGGGATTCTAGGACTTGCATATTAAAACTAAGGAGTTACTTTACAAACATCTGGCATGATACGATAATATCAAAATTTAGGTTAGTGTAGTGTATGTATGTGTGTATATCCTAATAATGTTTGTGTCTTTAGTTTATTGATTTATTTGGGGGTTGTAACCTTTCCCATACCTTTTGAAGTTTCCTTTTTATTTATTATTTTTATTATTAATTACTTAGTGTTATATTATATACACATACATACACTACAGACCAATAAAGAAGTCCATGCAATACTTAATTTTTTTTATATCTGATCGTCCTGTATAATATGTTGATTTGGACGATAAATTAATGAATGGGGGCTTGTTTGTTATGGGTAAATGTATTAGGGTGTATCATTTTCTAAAGTAGTGGATTTTTATATGACTTTTCTTTTAATAAAATTGGTAAAATTTCAATAAAATTTAACAATATTTAGAGGTTGCACACTTTTGTCATTTTTATCTCCGAGATACTCTATAGACTACGTTTAACATGAAGTCATATACGACAATGCTTACTAAAGAAATTTATATTAAAGATTTTCTGGAGGAAGATTGTCTGCAAAATGTTTGTTTTGTTTTGCCCAAGATTGAAACACCCTAATACATATTTATATTAGTTGCGATTGTATGTTATGTTAGTAACAATTACTAGCGTAAGGCCAAGAAGGTATTTATTAAAAGTAATGTAAGTAGTTAATGTTTTATAAATAATAAATAAGTATATGAATATTATCAATATTTTGTTTTATTTTCAATCGGTGTTCGGCATCTCAAGATCGACGTCAGAGTGGACAGCGATTTATAAATATGGGCCTAGGCTTGTTTAGGTTTCAAAATTTTATATATACTCATACTTAATTAGTAGTACTTATAAACATAAGTACTACTAATTAAGTATGAGTATATATAATATATATAATATATCGGATGAGTATATATAATATATCGGATATAAACATATCCGAGTACATATATTTAATTTTACTTTGTCTTAATTATTGAAATGTCACAGCTTTAATGTATCCTTTAGGAATCTTAAGAAAACGTAAAAAATATTTCCATATTTACTTTGAAAAAAGATATGACCGTTTATATCGCAAAAAACGCGTATTTTGACACCAAAATGAATAGGTACTTCCGGTTAACCTAGAATTAAGAAGTTTGGCAGCTAGCATCTACAGGTAGTACTAGTTCAGGAAAAAATCTGAAAACTATACATTTGTGGTTAAATACTGAAGAAATAAAGGGGATAAAACAATAACTGTAAAGGGCATCAATGTTAATAGGGTACTTCTGGTTAACTTAGAATTATGAAATTTGGCAGCTAGCGTCTATTTATTTATTTATTTTAATACTTTACTACACCATAATTGATATTAATTAACTAAAACGAAAAACAAACATAGATTAACTACTAGTTCAGGAAAAAATCTGAAAGCTATGCATTTGTGGTAAAATCTTAAAAAATAAATTTGCACCTGCGGGCCGCTCGCGTGTATATTCGCACAGCGCGTCACCGCCAGATCCCAGCCCGGTCGACGACTGTAAGCCGAGGTTCGATTCCCGGGGACGCCATTGCCGCCGTCGACACCCTATCAAGTAAGGCGCGTAGTGTTTGCCTTCCTTCCTTCCCTATTCACCCGATCTCTCTGTAAAAGCCAATAGAACCAATCGCATTAATTAACCATGTTCGAAATAAAAAGACCGCCAGTTCCCAGCGAGTGAGAGGCGCATGCGCGTTCCATGCGTGCGTCACACACTACGTAATCGCGAATTCTGCACGAAGCGGCGAACGTCAGGTTTCTATTAACTTATTTTATTCAGTAACCGCGGGGACATCGTCTCGAGAGGACGTCTTTAGCTCACTGCGCGATATTTTGCGCTAATTTCTGCTAACATGTCGCGCGTTTACCGGCCATCTGACTATGTCGTCGAAAAATCGCGTTTGCCATCGCTTGAAATATATAAAGAAATGTATAAAAAATCTATTGAGAACCCAGAAGAATTCTGGGCAGAAATAGCCTACGAGCTTCACTGGCAGACTCCTTTTCAACGAGGAAATATGGTTTCGTACAATTTCGATATAACCAAAGGGGACATATTTGTGAGATGGATGGAGGGTGCAGTCACCAATGTTTGCTTCAATGTTCTAGATCGCCACATCAGGAATGGCTTCGGGGAGAAGGTCGCGTTTTATTGGTAAGCTTTTTGCAGTTCCCGCTGGAGGATCGATAGGCTGAGCGAATGCACCGCACTGAGACGGCGCGCGAATTTATTGATTTTTCTGTTTGTTTTAATTTATCTATTGCTTAACTGGCGACAATTACGTAATGTATTTTGTTCTATCATTAAGTTACAATTAGTACTTTATTTCTCTAGGAAAAACATTTGTTTTATTATAATTTTTACTTTTATTTATTTATAGTTATTCAACTTTTGATGCCATCTTAATATTAATTCTATATTTTTTTAAGATAATATATGTACTTAAATGAAATTGCATTAAATACCTTATATCTTTATATTATAGCTGGGTTGTATTTTGTTCATTTTCTTTAAGGACCCGTCAAATATCTGCTAAACGAGTGCTAATCGCTAAACATTCGAGGATGAAGTTGATAGGTACTGAGATCCCTATCCATAAACCATTAGTGTTCCGTTCATATATAAAAGAATTTAAAATTATTGGAATTTAAAAATTATATATTTTTACTAATACAATACAATACAAAACTTGTAAAAAGACTTTTAATCCAAGATACAGGATATGTACTGAAACGGAGAGAAGTTTCGTGGTAAATGACATGTGACGTCATCCAAATACCGTGCATAATGTTAGACCGGCTCATATTTTTCAATGTTTTAAGTTTCACTTTAAAAAATAATATGTACTCGTATGTTTTAAAGCGTTTTTTTTTCTACGCTACAAAGATGTAAAATTAATTTTAAAATATTTAAAAATCTATTATAATATTTAGAATGACTATTAGTAAGGTTCGATTTAAAACTGCAAAAATATAGAATAGGAATAGGTAATGAAATTGCTTTATTCTGTTGATATTTTTACTGACATATAAATTTTAAATATAAAAGTATTAAATCTAATGAGATTTGAACCCACACCAACCGTACGCAGTTATAAATGTATGTAGATCATCCAGACCGGGCTCTTGTGAGTGATTTCTTACATGTTTTAATACACTGTACTATGTACATTGTTTATTGTAATAATTTAAGGATAAATAAACTTCAAGTAAATACTACACCGACACAGCTATTACGTTTACCTACGTATTGCTGAGATAAAGTCCCATGACTATTGTATTTTCCGGATTTTACGTGCGTTTCGTAATCAACAAACGGAGAACGGAGTGTCTTGACACTAGGTGCCCTCTGCCTACCCTGCTGTGTGCGGGGTACAGTGTGAAGCTGACAATCAACCAAAAACGCTATATAAGAACCAATAAAAGAACACTAGAAAAATATAAAATTGAAAATAGTTACACAACCTGAGAGATTTTGACCTCATTTTAAGAATGTCAATCTGCAATGCAGCTGTGAGCTCCTTCTCCTACCTATGATTATATAACTAGACTACCCCTTACTAATATAATAAAATGGGGTAACTACTACGTTATTTTAAACAATTATAGCAATCATTTTATACAAGTTATATAATTTAAAATAATGCAGAGAAACAATAAAGACAATACAGACACAGTTGCTTGTATTTTAGAAAACATTCATATTTATTTAAGTGACTTAATATAGTTAATAATATATTTATAAGATAAATATTTTAAGCGTTCGTTAATTAGTCAACCATTTCGAACAAAGCTAAAACGTTTGTTTCTTAAACGAAAATTGAAATATGAACAATATAAATACAATAGTGCGTTCAAACACCTATTTTTTATTTATGTATGTATTATTTTCTATATTTTTATTGATTCATTTAAAATTTACAAATTAAGACAATTAAATATATTAAAGGAAAATAAAAAATCCGCCATGATTCAAATATATAGGTATATTATTATTTATATTGGCACAACAGTGTTTCACAAAGAGATTCTTGTCGTGTCGTATTCTTGTTAGTACCGAAGCATTCATATAGGTACAAGGCATAGCATTGATATGAATATACAAACGGCTCATTTTGATAAGATGAAATATATCATAAACTAAATACAGTTTCACGTTGCCTAATATTGTAATTAAGTTAACAATACTGTTCAAACAATATGAGGGTCTTGGGTCTTCAAAGATAGGGTGAATAGGTATCTTCTAGGCAAGCGTGCACCACCGTAGATCGCATCAACGCTCACCGGACTTGATGCGGTCAAACGCAAGCCTATTCAATATTAAAAAAATAAAAAATAATAATTATAATATATTTGTTAAATTATATTTCATAATCTGTTCTCTTTCATCTTAATGAAAACTACGAAACCAAAAACAAAAGGATATTATGGTTAAGCTCAAATATTCGATTTTCAGAACCGATTGAAGAATCGGTAGCTCTGCCCTCAATTTTATGCTGATTAAAGGTCAACTTGGGGTCGCTTCAGTGTTAATATTGCATGTAGGTAGTTACAATACGTCCAAAGACAGAATAACAATTTAAAATCTTTATTTAACTCTTTCTAAAAGATTCCTCAGTTATATAATTTTCGTTATTATTCTGCCTTCTAGGATCAAATTCTATAAGCCACGTACACAAGGATATTAACGAAACGGCTTACTTCCAATAAACATGCCCATAATATTTAAATGAATGAGTACCACCTTATAACCTTCTGCTAATATATATTAAACTTCGATCAAATATACCCTAAATGAAGGATTACAGTCTAAAAAACGGCAAAAAAATACGAGCTCGGAGAACTGTCTTATTCGCGCTATACGAAACTAAGCCTTAACGCATTGACATAAGGTTGGATTTTATTGAAATGATCGTATATCATAAGTCTTTGTATAATAATATACTGAATTGATGTTTATATTGACTGGTGCCATATTTTTAAGCCGTATTTGTATGCAATACTTTATCTAGTGTATAAATGATCGAAGATTCAATCGGCCCATTTTTTCATGTAATGTAAGACAATTTCTTTACTCTATTATTATTAGAATTTATATTAAACAAAAGTTAAATTTTCACTATATTGGCTCTATTTACGAGAGGCATTCAAAAAGTAAGTTTCGCTGGTCTGGCATTTTTTATGAGCACCATGTAGCGGGCTCACACTGAACATAGTTTCAGTTCTGGGTCTGCTGGTAAGATCGGCACCGATATTGATGATGATTGGTGACAACTGCATAAGTGTGCAAATGTGCAACGATAACGTACTATCGATGCTATTGAAAAAGTCATTCAAGATGACAGACGGCTGTCTATTGATGATATTCTTGAATTGATGCCTTCTGATATGAGATTTGCCGAACTTCAATCTTTACAATCTTGAAAGATAAACTGGGTTACCGCAAAGTGTGTGCAAAACAGGACACGTCTTTTTTAAGGAAGGGTACTTAAACTTCAACACAGACATAAAAAATGTATCCAAGTCGAAGGCGACTAACTTTTTTAACCTAAAAATTGTTTTTAATATCATTTAAAAAATAGGGAAACTTACTTTTTGCCCCTGCCCAATGCCCCTCGTATATAGATCACTTACAATGTTGAACCATCCCATATGTAAATCTCTCTGCGTGATGCGTGTTGTAGGTACAATAAATTATATAAAACTCTATTTTTCTAGGGAAGGAAACCACCCGGAAGATTATAGTCGTATTACATATAGAAAGCTATTGGACTTCGTGTGCGCATTCGCAAATGGCTTAAGAGAAAAGGGAGTCAGAAAAGGCGACACAGTGTCCATTTATATGCCGATGATCTTAGAGACAGTTGTGTGTATGTTGGCGTGTGCCAGAATAGGCGCCATTCATTCTGTTGTGGTAAGTTTCTTCATCCGTTTATCTTTTTTTTTTCTCAGCTTCTCTCGTTAGTTCGTTAGTGTTAACACTCTCCGCTCCCTACTTTCCGCAAGGCTCGCTTTTGCCTCGACACCAGATCGAAGAAATAAAACTCGAGTGGTAATCGAATCCACAACCCTGTCGCCTTACAGTTTATGCTTACACGCTTGTGCTCATGCCATGACTGGCCTCTTATTTTATTTCATTGTAACATGTTTTTAACCGACTTCTGTAAGAAAAGGAGGTTATCAATTCGACTGTATTTTTTTTTGTTTGTTTCCTCATAATTATAGCTATTTCCATTTTGTAACAGTTTGCGGGTTTCTCACCGGATTCACTAGCAGAGCGTATGTCAGGCTGCAAGGCAAAGGTATTGGTGACGGCGGACGGTGTCTGGCGAGGAACGAAGCTATTACTCTTGAAGAAGACATGCGACGAAGCGATAGAAAAGGCGAAGACAATTCACAACCATGCAGTGGAGTGCTGCATAGTGGTTGGCCACCTTGACAGGGTCTCCCCGTGTGGAACTCTACCGGATTCAGATAAATTGGTAAAATTATTTTTTTTACAGTTATTATAAGTAAGTAACTTAATACGACTAATAGCAGAGTTTACGATAATATAAAAATAACTAACATTTTTATATTAGAATATTGTATTTAATAATATGCTATTTATATGAAATTGAAATTAACAATAATAATCTAAGTGGTACAAGGCAAGCTAATCATTAAATTCATACTTAGGTATCATTACGCACCTTAGGGTTAATCTACACTTTAGTTTCTAGCCTAATATAATAATATTAGTTAAGTATCTATATAAAAACTTAATTGTTAGTATTTAATGGACATTAGACTATTATTTTGTATTTTATTAAAAAATATTATTTTTTTAGCATCACAATGTATTCCACATACAGCAGAGTAGGCAGGAACCTAGTGTTAAGACACTCCATCACCGACCCTCCTCCGTCTGGAGGTTATAAATGTTTCATGTCCTCTAGTGAGAATCGAACCCACAACCAGTCGCGCTTCCAGTCCTCAAGGGCCACAAATTAATAAACAACATACCTATTTTGTCTACAGTATAATTGGAACGATAATGTTGACATCTGGTGGCATACTCTAATTGCTGACCAGTCCCACATCTGCCCGCTGGAATGGATGGACGCAGAGGACCCGCTGTTCATGCTTTATACGAGGTACGTAAATTCGATTACAGTTAAGTTAAGTTAATTTATATTTAATTATTTTCGATATTGTACTTTAATAATATTTTATTACTGTAATTTGTCTGGTTTTTTGTATAATTAGATATTTTTTAACGTTCCATTATGCAATATATGGAATATGCTGTAATTAGTAAATTATATATTATCATTAATCATTAAATAAAAAAACTTTACAATTTTAATTAATTTAATTAAGGAAATATTTTAATTAGGTATCGAGTAGTTATCATGATGGGTGAGCACACGCTTTGCATTAGCATATCACGTAACCTCTGCTACTGTGTCGTGAACGTTGTTTCATGTGTTTTACCAATACGAACCTACTAGTCGTAGGTAACGCGACAGGTCGTGGGTTCGATTCTCACTCAAGGAATTGATATATTTACTATTTACACTTTAGTGTCGACGCAAAACGCGGCGTTAAGTTCCACTACTCACCATGCCTACTATACATGTGGGCGTGAAGTTGAAAAAAAGTACATAAAATCAAAATTAAATTAAATCAATTTCACGTTGTATCCCGCTCACAGCAGGGTCGGCAGTGGGAACCTAGTGATAAGACACATCGTTCCCCACTTTACGTGTTGGGTGGCAGAACTCAACGCCGCGCTTTTCCTCGATACCAGAGCGAAAAAATATATAGAAATATATATTATATATTAATTTCCGTAGCGGTTCCACGGGGAAGCCGAAGGGTGTACTTCACACGACTGGCGGCTACATGCTGTACGCGACGGCCACCTTCCGCTACGTGTTCGACTACCGCAATGCTGATGCTTACTGGTGTACGGCTGACGTCGGCTGGATCACCGGACACACCTACGTGGTGTACGGACCGCTGCTAAACGCTGCAACTAGCATTATGGTATTATTTATGCTTTGTTTTAAAGTACCCACGGCGAAATTTTACTTTTCATAGTCTACGTCATTTTTATTAAAAGTTTTTATTTAACTTGCAATGTATATATGTGGGTTCTGGTGAAATCTTTGAGCTCAATTTTGAAGTAGATATCTTCAAACGGTTGAACTGAAATTTTGTATACACGTTTAGTTTGGATGACAATGCACGATAAAATCGTGTGACGTAATTCTAAATCTAATATGGCGGACCATACAAGATGGCGAAATAGTTATTTTTTTTTCTATTTACTTTTTAGACAGGCAAAAAATAGTTCGTCACTATAAATCATCATAGCTTTCGTAAAATGTACCTTATGTCTTCCACGTGAAACCGCTAAGCTGCTTAACATATTTACGTAATTGATAGAATTTATTTTATAATAGAATCTAACAATAACATATCTATTTGGTTTTCAGCATAATATTATCTATGTGACACTTTAAAATAAAAGCAAAAAGAATATATTTTCTTTAAATTCGAAAAAGCCTATTAACAAAGTAAATTAATAACATTAGTAACTTTTTATCAAAATTAGTCAACATTTAATTAAACATACGAAATAGAGATTGTGCAGGCAACCATACTCACAAATATGTGGGTCATTCTAGCGAAAATACGAAATTCATGTCCTAATTGATTTTTTCTAAGTAATTATGAAATTTAAGCAATTATTACTATTTTGTTACTAAGTATGCAATAGTGCATACATAATACCTATAAGACTTTCTAGTAAACAAGATATCTGATATTTCTCTTCCCTATGTTAACATCAGAAAAACATTCCCTCGCTATGTCCCAAACTCCAGATTCAAATACTCTATGGTCGCTAAATTAATACATTTCACTAAATTTTGTGTCAGACTTTTACTGATCGCTTAATATAAAGTGGTTTTCTTAAAATATTCATAATTACAAAAAAATAAGTAAAGGTAATTGAAACTTATGCTTTTGTTTTACTTTGTCCCAAACACAATAATCATTCCTTCACACTTGTGTTCACAGCTCATTTTTTAACGTGTTATTTAAATTACATTAACGCACTCATTTGTTTTTGATAGTTGGCAGTGCTGCTAATAATTTACTATAGTGAATTCATTTTGTGCATGCGCATTGTTTCTGTTAAGAAAAGATTTAGTTCATAATTTACGAAGTTACATTTTTGACCGTCATTACATCACATCTTATAAAAATAAGGTAATCAATTTTAACTAATTAACTAATCAACGTTAACGTTGGTTTTGGTAACTAATAACGTGACCATAAAATGCAATACGAAAGAATGCATTTTTATGTGCGTTTTTGGCAGTAATGTTTAATTTCGTCATACCCTCACCGTCATTCCCTCATAATTAGCTGTAGTGCGGGAATGATGCAAGTTGAGGGAATGATTATTTTAACCGTGCGCTTTGTAGGCTTTATGTGTTTTGGCTGCATTAACGCTAATTGGTCTTTGCTTTCTCGTCTTGGAGCTTTATTAACATAAATATTGCAAAAAAAATCATTAATTAATGACACACAATTAAAATTGAAAAAGAAAGAGTATGATCGGAAACGTAAAGGAAAATGAAGAGTTATCTTATCAATTTAGAAAGACTTCGCGAGAGAGTAAGAAAAAAGGACAAGTAAAACCTGTACCTTTTAGTTTTTTTTCCCTTGAATGAGTTCAAACGAAAGAGTTGGAAAAAAAAATTGTCAAACCTATACGGATTGTTGACATATAGGGATAAAAAAGGTGTGCTGTGTAAGAATTCAAGTTCTTTATGGCGTTACTAGGCAACAAAGTACTCTTCATACAGTGTACTTTATTTATCGTCGCAATGGTGCTGTCAAAGTCCACACTATTAGCTCTCTATCTAAAAATAACCGACATGATAATTTGAATGGCTTAAAAACTAAGATTTGAACATTCATATAATTCACATCTTGAGTGATACTCCAGTTAATCAGTACAAGAACAAGTTAATTTTTCACATTGTATTTCGACATATAAATAATTTATATTCGAGAACGAGATTATTTTCATGGCATTATTCGTAACCAGGCCATGGAAAATGTGCGCCCGATAGTATGGGAGGAATTTTAAAAAGAACTGACGATAGAGCTGTGGCTGAAGGCTTTGATTTCATGAAACTCAAAAATTACTCAAATAATATTACTCGAAAGATATCCTTCAATAACATTAATTGAAGTAACCACCGCTGATATCGTAGGGATAGAAAATTTAGTAAGCCTATCAGAATCAATCGCTGCATTTCGTGGAACTCAAAAAAATCTCGGGTTCATAAATTTTTCGTGCAACGATTGCACTGGCAAGTGTAGTCATTATTATTAAGGGTATTACTCGTCTTCCAAGAATAATTCTGGTATGTAAAATTCAAACCCAGAGTGCATCGGATAGTAAGCAATGTTCAAAAGATATCCCTGATGAGAATGGTATAGGAAAAGATGCAGATTATAATATATAGATAATATAGGGATATTATCTATATATTATAATCTGGACCATGTTATTATTAATAATAAAAATAATAACACTCTATTGCACATTTGCAATTGGATTATACATTTGATTTACACAGTACATATTATAAGATCAATGTGCAATGGCCTTATCGCTAAGAGTAATCTCTTAGAGGCAACCAACAATACAAGATCTATAAAAAAACGGTGTAAAAAGTATTAAATGGGACGTTAAGATTTACCTATAGACATATATGATATGGAGCATGGATGGACTAATTTCTTCAGTTTTTGAATAAATTTTTGAAAGTGCATGTGACTAGGGGCTCTATAACTTGGAAATGGTCGACATTAACAGTTGAACAACTGTATAATTGGAATGATATATTACAAAAGACTTAGCCTCCAACATTAATAAAAAGAGGATGCTACTTCGTAAGGGATAAGGGTGGATAAGAGTGATTAACTGAGTTGATCAAAGAAAGATTTTTGATATTTACATTTAATATTTTATCATTCTCTCTTATGTTTTTGAAACTGATTTTCCTTGTTTTGGCGAGTTGCTCTTTTTATTTAATATCAAGAATTGTACTTTTCCTTTCACTTTATTAGTTTGTAAGTAATTTTAAATAAATCAATAGTGCAATTCGCAATACTTAAAACGTTGTGGTTTTCAAAACAAAAGACAATATTTTAAGTACAAAAATTCGCATTATTAGATTTGTGAGAAGAATTATTAAGTAAATGTTACTTTTTCTTTGTTATTTAAAGTATAATACGAGATTTCTTTTGTCATTAAACATGTCTTTTAGTATTTAATTGTCATAAATATAATAACACTCATTCCCTCACGTACCGCATCATTCCCTCATTTTCAATTTTTTTAATTACCCTCTTAATCCCCTGAAAACCCACTTATTTTGGGGACCACTATATCATTGATAATTAGTGACACTAGTACTATAAAATTCACAGAAAAGAATAGTTAAATATTGCAATTATTTTTCACAAATTTTTGAAACCCTAATTTCGTATTTTCGCTAGAATGACCCATGTATTTATTTTATCATATCCTAAAAGAAGATTACTATAACTGTTATCTTTCAAGTTCAACTGATTATATCAGCCACACAGCATCCCAAGAATACTTTAGCTATATATATTGCTCATTTCATTAAATTTATTGTATATATATAATCTTTTTGTTAAAAGTTTTTCTTAACGCCATATATCAAGAATACAATTCAATTCAAGTTTTTCTATAGTTGTCATAATTAAACTTAATATATTAAAAAAATATGATAATTTTGTAAAAAGGCTGTAAATTCATATAGATATATAAATTTCTTTGAAAATATAATATGGAAATACTTAATCGTGAAACACAAATGTAGTGCTTTATTGAAAAAATATATATTTAATTTTCATTGTGAGATGTTAATGGAGGATGTACGGAATACTTTAATCATCGTTAATGTCAAAAGAACAGTTTTTTATTTTTTAATAAGTTTCTTAATATTTATAAAAAAATATTTGTAAAAACTAACCAAAATTATGTTAAAAAACAGTGTTTTTTGCCTAATTAAGAAAATTGTTAATGATGCCTTGAATGTTCCGTGTTTTTCTCGCTCTTGCGTGTTGTCTTTATAAAATCTCGTTATAATATTTCGACGTTAAATTTACGTAGGCTAAGGTTATAATAGTACAGTACGCTTAAATAAACACTAACTATATGCGACGCGACTCTTAAATAGATGTTAGTATTTGTTTTGTGTTAAGGCATCTTAAACGAAGTAGAAATATGTAGTCACGTGTACCCGTACCTACCTACATTTTAAAGCAATTATACAGTAAATATTTACCTGTACTATGTATAATTTCTTAATTGTATAATTACTAAAAATACTCAGTTGGTCAACACGATATTCCTATAATGATGTCGTTGATTCAAGGATCTTGAAACTCTAGTATCATTGACAAAGCTTGGACTACTAAGACTTATGTATATTATATTTTAAAATTCTTCCCTATATGGTAAACAATTTTTGTAATGGTATATATTATGGTTTTCAGTTTGAGGGAACACCATTCTTCCCAGAAAACGATCGCTACTGGGCGGTAATTGACAAGTACAAGGTGTCCCAATTCTATACAGCCCCTACAGCTCTACGTTCTTTGATGAAATTTGGCGATTCCATGGTGACTGCGTAAGTATTCTATTTAAATGATTAATAAATAATAAATATATGTGTTGATAATGTGTAATTATTGTATCAGTAAAGTTTAATAAACATTTTAACTTCAGATTAAAAAATATTTTTAAAAATTCCCGACTGCTCAAATCTAAAAAGAAAAAACAAGCACATTAGTTAAAGGAAACTACGGAAACTGAAAGGAACCGCACAATATTTTTTGAATACCTATTCAACGATAACCCGACTTGACGTAGTTGGTTGATTTTTCATATGTTAAGTGACATTCGCAAGGTTAAGTTAAGACAAATCGATTCATAAAAATTGGCCAAGGTCTGCACAACGCCACACAGGTTCAAACATAATTGTACATACACTCATAAATAAACAAAAAAGATTTAGAAAATTTCGAAATTAAATTCATATATATCGTATTTGTATCGGTCTCGGAAACAGGACAAAACAGGAAAAGAAAGTTTACGTGTTTCCCGTACGGAAATGTGTAAAGACAAAAAAAAGAATATAGATCTATTTCCTCTAAAAAGATCTAATTCCTTACCTATCCTGAAAACTAACTTATAGGAATACTTATACTTAGCCTGCAATTTGCAAGTATAAAGCTGTGATAGTGATCTGAAAGTTCCAATATTAATTTGACCTTGGCCAATATCAATGTCAATAGTCAATGTCTAACGACAGCATATTTAAGAATCGATATACATGCTCCTATTATTCTCATGATTGATCTAATGTATGTCTGTATATGTATATATCGAAGTCAATATTCGTTTTTAAATAACTAGCCACTCACCAGTGGCTTCGCCCGCTTGTACTTCTTGCTATATTATAGTCCAAATTAACTGTAGTCTATATGTTATTCTGTTGAGTAACCTATGTTATATAGTGTTAAGTTTCATTTCATCTAAATCCATTCAAGATAGACTGGAACAAATATACATCCCGACACAGCTTATTAATAGTAGATATATAAATTATTTCTAAACTATACTTAAACTTTAATTTTAGACGAGTTTGTTAAATTAAAAGATATATCTATATCTATATAGAAATAAAAACACCTTCACGCTGTATCCCGCACACAGCAGGGTAGTCAGAGGGAACCTAGGGTTAAGATACTATTGCCCACTTTCTCCCGAATTCTGGAGGCATTGCATGTTGAGTGGTAGAGTTCGACACCAGACCGCAGAAATGGAAATATATACGTAAATAAATATTTTACTTCCTCGAGTGGGGATCGAACCCACAACCGTCGCGTTACAGTCACACCCTTGTGCCGTTGCGCCACGACGGCCTCATCTATCATCTATATAGATAGATAGCTATTATTGTATTTTATTATTATATATGTTTATATACTTCCATTTATTCAAGTACATTTTCAACAACATGTAATCCTAGTAACAATTCATTATATTACTAAATTACTGATTAAAAGTCCTTCATTATTGCCAAGTAGATAGACAGATAGTTAGATACATTTCCGAAGAAACTCATTACTCATAAAAGCTCCTCATTAGAATTAATTAATACCTTGTTAGTGTTACTGATTACTTACACTTTCTTAAAACTTAAATTAAATTTGCAAATTTTGTTGTAGAATAATTAATTTTACTTTAGAGCGTATAATTAAATTTTTACTGTTATTTTGAATTTCTAAAAAAAAAGTATTTCCGGATGGGTGCGTTAATGGAATACTTGGCGGATTTTAATTTGTTAGAAGTTAGAACAGCATAACAAAATATATCAGCTTTAGCTTACCCTAAATTAATGTCAGGAATATGGCGTTAATTGTACATGATGAAAGGCTGAATAGCTGTAATAGCATTTAGTAGGCTTTTGACTCTTGTTAAGTCAAGATATTTTTTTAATATCATTACAAAAAAGTTCATGAAGAGGTTAGTTTGGACTTAGTTTAAATTTACTTATATTGTTCTAATAATGTAATATATAGAAGTGTTTTGTCCGATATTTCTCACCTAATTTTAGAAAATTAATTTTATCGGAGCTTGTGGAGTGATCGAAGTCAAAGTCAAAGTCAAAAAATCACAACTTATTATACATTTACTTTCTATAGGTTCTCGTTCTATATACGTACTTAACCTGACTTTATATTTATAGAAGTAGCTTTATATTACATACTCCATTTTACACGAATTGATCGAGTACACACTTCAGGAACATATGATGTATGTACCGTAGATAAGATATATCCAACAATGCAGTTAAATTCATACTTATTATCGAAATATTACTTAAAAATTACCCTCTATATACGGTTAAAGATATTTATTTCCATTAAAGACATAGGCCATTAACATGGAAACATTGGTTAACAAAATAAAGAATTGTAGTCGAACGTACATAAGTCAATTTCTTTTTTGCTTACTCATTTAATGCATTGCAAATGCATTTTTTTAGCTTTAATTATGTATTCGCTTAGTTATGTTTTCTATATGATCTTTTTACCTAACGTATTAACTGCAGAATAACTATACCTATCCATTTAACCTATTTATAATAAACTACTATTAAAGAGCTTATATTAGGTACATACACAGGTCACATTTTAAATTACATAGTATGACTAGACATATTAGCTTGGTAATTTTCAACATCAAAATGGCACTTTGGACTATATTTTTCTCATTATATGTAAAAAGTAATGTAATTAATAAATTATTATAGAATTTAAAATACAATTTAATATATTTTAAACAATTAAGAACCCAATTTGTTACAAAGTAACTCTTTCGATGTTTTGTACTCGTAGTTCACGCGAATGGTCAGCCTTGACCTTGCCTCACTAAAGTCCGGCTGCCTTGGTACCGTTACCTTTGTAACTATACGATGTTACGCAATTTTAACTTCCTAGAGTTAAAAATATACGTATATTTAGTTATTCATATATCAACCATAAAATACCTGTTCTCTAATAAAAGAATACCTACGGTAGCGAAGTCTTCTAATTGTGTTCTTTAAATTTCAGGCATAATCTAACGTCGCTAAGAGTTTTGGGCAGTGTGGGTGAACCTATAAACCCCGAAGCTTGGCTTTGGTATTATCATATTGTGGGTGGTGGGCGATGCTCCATCGTTGACACGTTTTGGCAAACCGAAACTGGGGGTCACGTCTTGACCAGCCTCCCCGGAGCAACTCCTATGAAACCAGGCGCTGCCGTAAGATATATTCAAATACGCAAATATATTTTTTCATAATATTCATATTCACAACCTTTTTTATATTTCTAACTATAAATAATAACATAAATTGTAATTCTTTAATTATCCCAATTAATCTTTCAATATGATTTACAAAAAATTTTTTTTTTCTTTGACGTATAAAGTATGAATTTACCAAAGTTAAACGTTTATCTTCCTTAAGGGTTTTCCATTCTTTGGAGTAGAGCCGACTCTTCTTGATGAGTCTGGCAAAGTGATCGAGGGCGAAGGTGAAGGATACTTGGTGTTCTCCAAACCCTGGCCCGGCATCATGAGGACGCTGTTCGGTGACCACAAGCGCTATGAGGAAGTTTACTTCTCTAAATTTAACGGATATTATTGCACTGGCGATGGTATTATTTTGAAATATTATAAATTATATTATATTATTATATTAACACATATTTTAATATTCATATATACAGGGTGGAAGAGGCAGCGCTTCTTTTACTGAAACTGCATATAGGGTAAAATATTTCAAACCCAGAGCTAAAAAAAATAATCAAGGTACCTCAACGGTTTGGACGTAGGATTTTTTTTTCATTTCACGATTTTTATCCATACCTGTATTTCGTGTCACGCACACATACGTATGCGACGTTGCCGCTTTGACAGGTAAGTGTGTGCGTGCCTATGTTATACTTTACAAATGGCGTTTTATTTTAAAACGATAATTTTATTATTTATTTTGTTTGAAAAAAAAACTTTTTCATTTTTGAGAATTATTTTTTTTCCGAATTATATTAGGCTTTTATAGAGTAGTTAAAACTGTGGTTTAATTTAAAGTGGCGCTGACAATTCCACCCTGTATATATATTCAATATTCACACAGGTGCGAGGCGAGACGAAGATGGATTTTTGTGGGTGACCGGTCGCATCGACGACATGTTGAACGTCTCTGGTCACTTGATGTCCACTTCCGAAGTGGAGGGTGTCCTCACTGAGGAGCAGCGTGTCTCTGAGGCTGCTGTGGTCTCTCGGCCACATTCAGTAAAAGGCGAGTCGCTCTATTGCTTCGTTGTGCTAACCGACGGAGCCCGTTTCGACCCAGAATTGGTCGACACATTGAAGAAACTTGTAAGGAAAAGAATTGGCGCCTTTGCGGCACCTGACGTGATTCAGTACGCGCCGGGACTACCTAAGACCAGGTCCGGTAAAATCATGAGGAGGATACTAAGGAAGATCGCTGTTGGAGACGACAATGTCGGTGACACCTCCACCCTGGCCGATCCGTCCATCGTCGAAGAACTGTTCAGAAACAGGCTCTAAGCCAATCCGTGACAGGCTTTCGACTATTTTACGTTCCTATTTCACATATTGCTAAAATTATTTATTTTGTATCCAGATCTACAATGGAGGTTCGTTTTATTTTGCACAATTTTTAATAACAATTAATTACATGGCCTCTCGTTAGCTTATCGAAAAAGAAATATTTATTCATGATGAGAAACGATAATTCATTATTTTCCCATGGTATTTTATAGGTGTTAAAAAACTTTATTCATTTAAGTATCGCTTTTTACAAATAGATACATATTATATTCATATGTCACAAACATATTTAAAATATGATTTTGAATCTTGTGTAATGTAAGGTACGTTAGTCGTCATATACGTATGTGTGTCATTCCATAGCCGAGTCGCTATTAGACAAGAGCGAGCATTTACAATGTTCAATTGAAGTTATTATATGTAAAACTTCTCAAGTTAATACTGTTTCGCATTTAACAAGAAGTAAACAGCTTAAAAAAAACCTATTGACGTGTATACGTTTAAGCGTTAGTACAATGTTTTTGTGTGTAATGCATTATGCATAGTTAGCATTAATAAAATAAAAAAAAAACGTCTTATTGACTTTAATATAAATTAAAAACTAGGTTTAGGTCTCCATGCAAGTTAGCAGACGGACTGAGATGAATGATATCACACTATATGCCACTATAATGTAGTGATATAACTCTTGTAATTGTTGTGTAGGTATATTGAAATGCACCTCTTTGTGAAGCACAAATGTCTTATCTCTCAAAGTATTCATGGAGTAATTAATGTTTATATCTATTATTCGCCATTTTTATTTTCTTTGCTAATCGTGATATTAATTAGAATTAAGGAATATTTAATTTTAGTATTTAAACATCACATTTCAGACTGCCGGTGGCTCAACTATGTATTTTTTTGTAAAAATAACTCGAAGCTTTCGCTATAAATTTTAAATTAGCATATTTTATTTTGCACTGATGCCCGATATTTATTTTATTTTATTATTATTGAATATATTGATGTATGCCCGCCAGGCTTGGTATTCTGAAATAAACTAATTGAAATATGAATTTGTAATGATTTGCCACGCATACGTTCAACTTTATTAAATCAATAAATTATAAATTCAAAATATTATCTTAAAATATAATCATCTAAGCTTATTTTCAATAATATTTAGTATTTAATGAAAATTGTATGAAAAATTAAATCGAAAAGTTGACTGGTTGGTTGTTATTTACAAAATATTACAAACATAATAAATCAAAAAAAAATTGAGTGGCACTAATACAGAAATCGATATGCGAATGATAGATTAAACCTTACTTATAATAATTTATAGTAGCAATTGTTTAAGAATTACTTGGTATTAAATATTTGACACTAGAGCTGCGTGCCGGGCGCCAGGACTGCTCGTGGAGGTGAATAAATGTAATCTAATTGCATTAAACATAAGAGTGGAATTGTGATTGTATGTCAAAGCAAACATATCATTAAAGTGATATATTATTCAAATAGGTGGTCAATTTTTTTTCCCTTCTGGATGTATGTGGAAATTATACCAACTTACAATGAAATACGAAATAATGTTATACGAGGCCAGTGCGTCTGGGATCGAGCGTGTGTCGATCTCTGCTTGAAGAAATTAAATATATAATCATTTCATTTCTTTGTTCTGGTGTATCTGGTGTACGAGTATATTTACAGTGAACAATCCTATAAAAATGAGAGATTCCAAATTTAAAAGTTGCAATTTGTTTATTTTTAATTGTAGATAACAGTATCTATGGCCAGAGCCTAAGTAGATGAAATGAACGCAAGTAAATGAGGTTTTTTTACATCAATATCAATATAAAATTACATCAATATGACTTAATTCTCCATATGGGGATATAAAAAAATTCTAAATAGTCATAAAATGTTAGCGGAAAATTTAGAACAGCTTGACTTCAAAGGATTTACTTATAGGCTCGTAGTTTACTTCATTGTGTAGAAGCAGGTACCAACATTAGAAATACGTTTATTTTATAAATAATTCATGTTAATCGTAATAAAACTATAACAAACTTTTATTAGAATTTTTTGACGTTAAATCTTTTTCATGGTAGGTATACTAAAAGTAATTTAGAAAGCTAGTAGGAAAATATTTAATTGCTATTATGTTCTCAGATTGAATTGCAACAAACATTATATATGCATACTTGCATGGTCATCAAGATTAAATTATTTAAGTCCCAATCAAAGTAAAAGTAGTACCTAGTCAAATTTAAGTCTCAAAAGTGACTGAGTTTAAACAGACGTTACACAGGGGCAGAGAAACAACAGAACTTAATTATTAATTAAATTTATTTAACAAAATTGTTAAACAAATAAAAACGCCAACCATATAAAATAAATATAAAAATCTTTAAAGTTTAAGTATAACTGTTAAGTTTAAATATAGTGTTAGTATACTATTTTAAACTTAATAGTAAATTCGTGTTTAAAACTTTTAAAACTTAAAAAAATACATTTTATTTGCACTAACATATAACACCTAATTAGTTTTTTTTTCATACGATTAAAAAATATTAGTACGAGGTAGTTAAACGAAATCCTGTCACTTACTTACTTAAATGAAATTAGAATTTCTATATTCGTCAATTTTGTTCTTCATCTCGCGAATATCGAAGGAACTTAGTACGTTGGTAACAGTTTTAATACATCTAACAGTTTTAAAAAAATCTATCTTCTTTCTTCAAGACATAAAATTAAAACGAAAACTGAAATGCTGATAGTAATTATGTTATTGTTTCTTCAATTTCTTAGAAGTTGGTAGAGCGGCGATGAAGTAAATTGAATAGAATACGCCACCTGCTGCCAGCAGAATTGTTGATAGCACAGCTATATATTCCACACGATTTCTATAAAAAAAAAATATATTTATGATGAAATACGAAAGTTAGATTAAAACCAAGTTGGATAAATACTATGATACTATTTTAAAAGTAATTTTGATCAAGATTTTCTGGTTTGTCCTTAAAGAATATTTTTTAATAAATATTACAATAGGTTGATATTATAAAATACTTACTCAAAGGGAGTTCCACACACAGTATACCAAGACGAGCCATCAGCTGGCAAAATGTTGTTTACGCAGTGAAAGTTGAAATATGCTTCATCATAGTCTTTGGGGCAGAAATATTTACGTTTGTACACAGTCTGAAAAGCAGAACATAAATGTTAAACAAAAACAACGAATGAAGCGGGATTGATATTTTTTCAAATAGTTTAATGATATGGTGAAAAAATCTTTTGAAAATTATTTTGTTTGCTTGCATAAGACTATAAATACCTAAATGTGTACCTATTTGCATGTAGTAACAAAATGCATCCTATAGCTCTTTTTATCTAACTAGACACAAAAGAAGACTATAAGTAATTCATTGAAGTAAAACCAGACCCTCGAGGCGGAAGGGCACAAGCGTATGATTGTAAACGCGACTGTTGTGGGTTCGATTCCAACACGGGGTAATGAATTATTATTTATTAATATTTTCATTTCTTCGCTCTGATACCAAGTCAAAGCGCGGCGTTGCTTTGCAGCAGACGCTGGGTTCTGCCAGTCATCACACAATGCCTCAAAACGTCGACAAAAAGTGAGGACGGAATATCTTCACACTAGATTCCTCCTGCCTACAGATATATGCGGGATACTGTTCCCTAAAGTTTGAACCCGTCTATCTTTCACTAGCTTATAGTCTCAGACAGGTCCCAAAAGCAACACAAGACACAACAGAACAGAATTCGACGGAAAGTAGGGAGCGGAGTATCTTAACACTAGGGCAGGCACAGGGGTGCCTACCCTGCTACATGCAGGATATAAAAGAACCAGGAAGCTGAAGGAACAATAAATTTAGATATAACAAAATAGTAACAGACCTGGCCAAATGGTGTGACTAGAGAAGATAACTCGTGGCAAGGACCAACAGGTTCATGAAGTCCTACGGACCGTTCCTTCGATGGATCAAAGAAAACAACGAACACCCAGTATGTAATGTAATGAGCCGCCAGTTGTAATATCAATATATAATCCATTGACGATAATCTGAAATAATTAATAATAATTAACTTACACCACAACTAGGTATAAAATTGACGAAAAAATAATAATTTACAAAGAAAATATTAAATAAAAGAATGCAGTAGTAATTAAAACTGTGTAAAGTAATATAATGCAATATAAAAAAAAAGTTGCTAAAAATTATTGTATTCAAAAACGAAATGTCTGTGTATGTTTTATATTTTAAAATCTATGTAAACATTTTATTTAAACAGATGTGACCTTTAATGGTTTAATACAATAGTACAAGATCACTGGTGATCAATTTATTCTCTCTATTATATTCAATTTAATGTTACAATAAAATAGTAATATTAACGTTAAACTGAAGACATTATTTTCAAATATCTGCAAATCATGTCTTACTAGCGACCCATACCCGGCTTCGTCCGCTTAAGCTTATGTTATATTATAGCCAAACAATACAAAATCTTTACATAAATTGTAGCCTATGTGTTATTCTGATCTATAAAGTATATTATTGTAAAGCTTCATCTAAATCTGTTCAGTAATTTTTGCGTGAAAGTTTAACAAAAAAATCATTCTCACAAACTTTCACATTTATTATAAATTAGTAGGATATTCAAATTAAAATTATTTAGGTAAGTACCTAACATCAATAAAATTTTAAATTGAAGTCATGAATATATAAAGAATATCCATTATGGTAAATAAAAAAATACTTACTTTTCTTTATTCTTCTCACGGGGGCTTAAAAGTCCAGACAGAATAAAAACAAAGAAAATAGAAAATAGAAGGAAGAAAGTAACCTCAGAGTGAATTTTAAAAACATCGTGCAATGGGTGATAAATGGGTACAAATAAAAGTACACCCCCTGGCATGCCAAGTGCCGTAGCTATCAACAGAGATTTCCACTCCACCCCTTTCCTGAAACAAAAATACATTGTATAGTAATACTTACTTAACTTTGTCTTATTGGACCTATGTATTTTGAAGGAACATAAAATATATTTTTCCGCTTCACGCAATGGCATGCGGGATGCATATAGCAGGGTAGGCAAAGGGAACCTAATATTAAGACACGCCGTTCCCTATTTGCCGCCGACTATTTGAGATATGACATATTGGGCGGAACTCAACGACGCGCTTTGCTTTGGTACCCGAGAGAAGAAATGAAAATATTAATAAATAATAATTCATTCCCCTCAGTGCGAAACTAACTCACAACCGTCGCGATTACAATAACAATTGCACCCCGATATTTTGCCTCAGCTAAAATAGTTAATTGTGTTATAGGATAAAGTTCATTTACTTTGCGGTACTCCATTGGTGAACTGCGGGCGCCATCCATTTTCTGCTCACGTGGAAGAAAAAGAAGAAACTTGCAGCAAATGTCGCGTGGAAGTAGTATGAATTCCACGGGACCCAATAATGACGGTCGAAAATGTTGGGGTCTGTGTCGTGCCAAGTCCAATGTACGAATTTCACCGCGACAATATCATATGGAATGTCTATCAACACCGTAACCAGACCAACTGCAAAGGGTTCAGCATATCTTGGCAATTTAAGCTTGTGCACTGCGTATGCGGCGTGATAAATGAATGCTGGATCTGGAAAGTAAGATAGACGATGAAAAAACAGATTTAAAAATTGTGAATATATTAATTTCGAATTAATAAAACATACTTACACAGAAATATTATGTGGAGTGGTAGTCTAGCACCAAGCAAAACAATAGGTGTTTGTGAATGCCAAAAGTTATCATACTCAGGCAGTGCAAAATGCCAAAAATTATCTGCATAAAGACCATGCAGTATAGTGCCTAACCAGAAGTACGGCCACCTTCCTCCTTTATTCAGAGCTGAAAGATTAGAGTAGAACATTAGTTTTTTTATTTAAAATAATCTTTAAATTAGCTTTATAAAAATATAAAGATATAAAGTAAGTTGTATTACCGTGAATCAGCGTAACTAAGCCGGCCAACATATACATTGATTGAGATATCAAGTAAGTAGGTTGTGCTTCCCATAGCGGCCGCACGTCGTGCACAGTGACGAGCCACTGCCACCACTGAAAGTATGGTATATAGTATCTATAAATAATCCAAAACAACGAAAACCATGAATTAAGCAAGGAAAGGTCGTGAATTAAGAAAGCAAGATGATCGAACCCACAACGGCGCGTTTACTGTCACACACTTGTGCCCCTGCGCCACTACTAGCTTCATTATTTTATTTAAAATTCTAATTAAAAGATAATAGTTATTATGGTATTTATTAGATTATTAGATTATTTTTATTTAATTCATATACGTATCTAATCTAGGTGATGCTGACCTTGAGATTTAAAATATAGCGGTCCAGAAGCGTAAAGACCGGACCAGACTCCAAAGCAAAGGCAGATCATGTTAAATTTTAGAGAAAAAATGAATCATCGTACGAAAAATTGAGAAAATAATCTAATTATAAAATATATAAAAGGAAATCCAAAAATTGTACAATAGCAGCCTAAAACCTAAACCGAAGACGAGTTACAATACAATAAAATACACAATTATATAACATAAAGTGTGTAATTAGTACAATGAAATAATTACTGTCAATAAAATTTTAAAATTTGTATAGGCGGGTATAAGAATATGTCGAGCTATGTAATATATCATAACTATATATTATTAGTACTACAACATAATATTACAATGTACTTTAAAAATGTTACAATACACAAAATAAATAATTGAAATATCGCACTAATCTAAAGACATCAGTCACCTTGTACCTTAGTAACATTACTTTGTACGTTTGCTATCATTTTACTATCAATTTCTTAAACTACCCGAGAGGGTAGTAATTAATAATTAATTCCAATAATTTCCTCAGACTCTTCACACGTCATTATTTTATTTAAAACTCTAATTAAAAGATATTCCACACGAAGATAACAGTTGTTATGGCATTTATTAGATTATTTATCTTAATCATCTTCCGATTTATATTTCATTATTATGTTAACTCAGATTATACAAAAATACTCTTTTACAGTTAAACATTTAAATTCACCTTCGCAAAATAAATAATAATAAAAATATCATAAAACAAATAATAATAAAAACTTACTGTAGTATTATCTTCATTCATATCGTTGTGTCGAATTCGTCTTCGTATTTATGACTACGTGTTCCTGTGGCAGCTACCGGCAAACTGATATAATATTTAAATACTGACAACTGATCACAGACAACATTTACTGATATGATACGTTTTTTTTTTTTCGGTCTTGATCTTGAGGTTAATGCTGTTAGCCGTCTTGGCCTTTACAGCGACATCGGGTGATCACCGGGTGAGGGATGAGGATACTCTGAAAATCCCTGAAAATATGCAGGCACTGTGTGACTGCCTGTGGGAAATGATACGATTAGGTACATGCGAAGTACATATATACGGCAGACGGCAGATGCATTATGATTTCCGGTACAATTTCTTTAAAAATAATATCTTATCTATACGTAATTGATTGCGATAATCATTGCGTACATAGCTAATAATAATTTAATTATTAATTGTTATATTTATTTATTTATTTTAATACTTTATTACACCATAATTAATATTAATTAACTAAAACACAAAAGGAAAAAACAAACATAAATTAACTTAAGCAAAAGACAGAAAATAAAAAAAAACAAATGACAAATGGTGTAAAGCGACCTTATCACCCACAGGTGATTTCTATTAGGCAACCTTTAACTTAAAAAAAAGAACTACTACTATTGGTGTAAGAAAATATATATTTGTTAAAATAATAAACTTACTTATAAAACTACATGCTATAATTTAGGAGTGAGTGGATGATAGAGGACAGTGTAAACAACTAGTTTACATGCTTGTGCCCGTGCTTGTGTTCATTGAATATCCCTTTTAACGCAAGCATCTGAACGGGACATAAAACATGGAATTCTTAATAGCAGTAAACCTGTAATAGAACCTTTTATAAATGTATATAAAAATAAGAATAATATATCGAATGTTTTTATAGGGTTCTCTTTTAAGGGTTATTTAGTATTTGGATTATTACAACATTAAAATTGTCATACTAATTAATAATTATTAGTCTGTGACTGTGCCTGTAAATCGAAATAGGCAAAATGTCAATATTTAAAGGTATTTGCAAAATAATAAATAATAGCATTATTTTAAATAAGAAAGCTGCAAGAAATATTACTGTTAATACTTTCAGACTTAATAAAACCTTTACACATTCTATACGAGTAAAGAATCCAAAAAAGGAGCCAGGGGAGATCATAAAATGGGTGTTATTGGTAAGGTTATAAATCATTATTTTTCATTAGTACTTAAGATACTCCGTTCCCTCCGTTTAAAATATATAGATTTCCTTCTTTGTTATAATTTTACTATACATGTTATAGAATTATATTTTTTGTGAGGCGTATCTTATGGCCGTATATTTATCATGAATTTGCTGCACTTTTTTGCTATTTGCGTTTTTTTATAAAATGAATCAGCTTCACACAGCAAGGTACACAGCACTTTCCGCCAAATTCTGGAGGCATTGCGTGTTGAGTGGCAGAACTCAATGCCGGTATTACAGTCACACTTGGTGAGTCTGCGGCACAACTGACCTTATATTTTTTTTATATTTAAGGTAATGCCAGTAACATCGTTTGGTTTGGGATGCTGGCAAGTTTACCGTCTGCAGTGGAAACTTGAACTTTTAGATATGTTACAATCTAAGGCCAACTCTGCTCCAATTGAAATACCTCATGAGTAAGAACCATTTGTGGGCTTAATATAACTTAATGATTGATTGATTATTAATATGAAACATTGTTAAAATAACATTCATACTTTCTCCACCATGTTACATATTATTATCTTTTTTAGTTTTAATGAACTTCTAAAAATGGAATATAGACCGATTAAGGTAAAAGGCAAATTTCTTCATAGTAAGGAATTCCTAATAGGACCTCGTGCACTTATTGAAAATGATGTAATTTTGCCTAGAACAGGTTCACTTTTGTCAGATCCAAAAAAAAATCAAGGATGGCTTGTGATTACTCCCTTTAGACTGTCTGAAAATGGGTGAGTTTTATAGAAACCTATTTATATAATATATTCTTCAAACCACATGCTTAGTCACATTATACAGTGATGATTGATTTTAATGTATATTTTCCACAGAGAAGTAATACTTATAAATCGGGGATGGATTCCGCAAAATATGCGACCAAAAGAAAAGCGTCAGGCATCTTGTGTGGAAGGTGAAGTAGAAATTACTGGAGTAGTTCGCCTCACTGAAAAAAGGAGTCCATTCATGCCTAAAAATAATCCTGAGAGAGGTTCATGGCTCTACAGGTACTACTATTTTTTTTATCTTCTTAGTATATCTTGCATATAGCAAGGTAAGGTCTACCTATACCCTATTCAAACCAGAAAAAGATTAATTGACTGGTCCTGAATGATATAGGTAATATATTTTATTAAAAAAATAACTATGGAAATAATTTGCTGATAGCATTATTAATACTGTAGACTGACATCTGTATATCTTATGAAACCCTTATGAAACCTGACTTGATAGAAATCCCAAAAGGCACAAATTTCAAACACATTTGAATACTAAAAAATTATAGGGCACATATACTGAAAACATATACATTAAAATGTGAAATTTTGTCATTGGTCAGCTTATATCCACTGTTTTCACAATAGATTGTCTTGTTGATATGAGAGAATTCTTTCTAGATATTTTCGTTTAATTCTTATTATTCCATTGTTACTTATGTTATTTTTTGAAGTTTCTTGTTTTATTAAGCTCATGTTCTTTTGGTTTTGTTATATTGACATTTTCATGCTTAAAACATGGGTGAACCTTAACCAAGTAATGCTTGCACTTTTCTCCACCAAAAATGTAATATAATGTATTGATTTAAATTACATGTATTGTCTTTTGATTCTCCAGGGACCTAGACCAAATGAGTGAGTACTTGAACTGTGCCCCTGTTTGGTTAGATGCAAAAGGTATTCCTGACCCTCCAGATGGCTGGCCTCTCCCAAATCAAACGAGAGTTACTATGAGAAATGAGCACCTCTCTTACCTTATCACCTGGTACATGCTGTCTGCATTCACAGCAGTTATGTGGCACCGGTACTTCATAAAAAAATTGCCACTCGTATAAACAAATGTTTATTTTGTAAATTATTATCATATTTTTTAAATGTAGGTATAATATTATAAATGTAGTGTAGGAAAAAATATAATAAATGATCTAGTAACACAAAATCAATGTTGTATTATTATGTTGTGAACCAGAGTTGTGTTTATTTCAACGTTTCACATGTAAAGAAGTGTAGAAATGCAATATTTTTGTAAGAAATGTTTAAGCAATGCTATACATTAATAAAATGAATACTAAACCTACCACCATAGCTTTGATGATATCACCCTTTTGTGTGTTTTGTGCAATAACAGGTCCTCTAGTAATTAGTTGAAATCAGTATAAATACTCTTGTAATAGGTTTTGCATTGTATACAGAATACACTCTACAACCAACACATTATAATATGTAAAGTTTGTATCATAATAAAATTTTTACTTTATTTTTAGATGAGTATATTTAGTTTTAATTAAAACTGATATATAGTTGCTTGAGATCTATTTATTTCATGAAGAAATATTACATAATTTTACAGCAAATTATAATAATTCCTAAAGTTACTAAACAATATAATTAGTAAAGTCAATTTAAAACTTAATTATAAAACATGCACTAGTCAATCTGTTGCAATAACAAATAATTATATAAAGTTCCTGATGTCGTAATAAACGCAGTCTTATAGTTAAATAAATTTAAAGTGCACTAAAAACTTGTAAAACTCTTGGTCTTACACCAAATTTTATTAGTATTTATATACATATAAATTAAAATATAACATATATATTGTTTCCTTGAAGGAGTCCTTGACGTCAAATTATTATCTGATAATATATCAGATCCATAATGGGTAATCCATAACATAAAATATAAATTTCCACATTCCAGCAGCAGTTAATTCTTACACATTGCAGATATCAGTTTGTATTAGGAAAGCCTAGAATCATCTGTGTCTGGAACGTCAGTCGCAGGAAAGTCCCTAGAAAGGGTCGACGACAATCGAGAAAATTAAAAAATGTTATAATCCAATTTTGTAGCTCCGCTTGAGTCGTATTACCAATCGATGTTATGTAAGTGTTAAGAGATTTAGGGTTGGGCGTAATAGTTCGCAACAAAGATCGCTCGGTTTAGGTCGGTGTTCTTAAACGAACGAACGACGAACTTATAGAGATGCCAGCACGGGGACGTGCTAGCGTTACATGAACACAGGCAATATCAACTTAAAATTCAAGCGGGCAAGTCAAAATTCGACACGTGTATTTGTGGTACGTGCGTGGGCTCTATTTTTGGGGATGTTTTGTAATCACAAAGACCGAGCTCCTTCAACTTCCACTCCCATCCCATCGTCTGTACCGCGTGCAGTGTTTCCGCTTCAGTGTGCTGGCGTCGTAGCATACCTTCCTAAAATAATAAACATCAACATTTATTTATATTTTCTTATCATATATTCTAATGTGATATTTATCAATAATGTATGCGAAAAACCTTTAGTACATAAAGGACTAATAGTAAAAGAATAACATTTTAATTGTAAATGGTTGTGGGTTTGATTCCACCTCAAGGGAATGAGTATGTTAAAATTATTTTCATTTCCCTGCTCCAATAAATAAGAAATTGGAACGTATATGACGAAATTTTTCGAAAATTAAATGGAGCGTGAAGAACATAATATCTTACCACTACATACAAACTCCTATCCAGCCATTGATGTTTTTATGGGTTAACTATAAAAGACGGAACATACCTTGATCTTCTCCCACTTATCATCGACCTCCTGCAGCCACGAGTTGATCTGCCGCCCGTTGCAACGGGAGCGCTGCGCGTTGCGCTTCTCCTCCTGGTCCGGTGCCAGCACGTTGTACACCTCCTTGTCGCGCAGTATCGTGCACACCGAAAAAGGAAGAGCCTGGACAATAATGTTCATTATAATTAGTAATTATTCTGTTTATATGCTATCAGACTGTAAACACGACTGTTGTGGGTTTGATTCCCGTAAGGGGGGAATTAATTATTTCAGTTCTTTGCTTTGGTAACAAGAGAAAGCGCGTGAGTTTCACCACTCGAAACGCAATGTCTCTTAGATTTATAGACGGACACACTAGCTATGGGAGGTAACAGGAGAGAGGTATAATCATTTTCAGTGCCTCACTTAAGTTTGATTACAGTTTATTATATTGATGCAGCTGTCGATTATTTTATAGTAGAATAAAATTAGATTAACAGAGTAACAAAATAAAAAAGGTTTTGTTATTACAGACTTTTATAAAGGCAATTTTCTTAAGAAAGTTCAATTTGAAGAATTTTTAATATGTATATTTATTCCACATGATCAAATGTTATTTTAAATATTTTATAGTTTGTAATGTAAATCTATTTATTATGGTTATTTTTAGCTGTGAGTATGGACCGAAAAATCAAAAAACTTCTTTATTTTTTGATTGTCTGTATTATCAATTAATATAGTTACACTTATGTGTAATTTCTGGACTGTAACTCATTATCTTAATGGTGGCGCGAAACAGACTTGAAATATTCATAAATTGCGATTTTTACGTCATAAGTCGGCAACAGTTATATGATTTACCAAAATAACAAAATATTTGGATATCATTCTTTAACACATACTTGGTTGGCCACAGCGCGCTCAGCGCGACCGTGCACTCTCAATATCTCTTGCTCGACGGCCAGAACAAGCTTCTCTTTCTCTACTAGATGTTGTATCCGTAACCTTGTTCTGTAATTGAAAAAAAAAAACACTACTAAAGATAATCCGGAAATTAAGGAAAAAATTTCGAAAAACGATCGGCATAGCACCGAACTGCTAACGCGACGGTTGTGGGTTCGATCCCTATGAATTATTTTGATTTCCTTTGTTCTAGTTAGTAAAAAAAGTGTGGCGTTGAGTTCTCCAAAATTTTATGGAGACGGTATAACTTAACACCAATTTTAAAAAATAAATAAAAATTCGAATATATTATGCACTTAAGAGAAATGAATATATTACACAAACCTTTCTTTTTCTTGTGATAAAAACTCATTAACCATTTGGGAAGGCAAATTTATCGGTATCTCTACTTGGGGCTCGGGATTCACATTATTTTGGAGTGTGTAAGTGCATCGGTTCATCAGGTATTTGTTAAAATCTTTTGGAGGTTTTGGTTTTACAGGAAACAGGCCCTTCTGACGTCGCTCGATCTAAGTTTAACAAAAAAAATACCAATTTACAATAAACACATGTGAAAATATATGAAATTATTGAATTATGTAGCTGTAACTTTGCTTTCCTAGTTAATATTTTTTTTAGCACACGAAAGTAATCAAATAATTCTTGTTATTTCATTGAAATGAACATTACCTGTTTGCGAATATGTATGTACATCTGATAAGGGTTGGAATGGGTGATGTTGTGGGTTAGAGTGGTGCTGTCAGGCACCTGGTCACTCTTGGACTCCCGCGAGTGGCTGTCCTTGGACGCTTTGATCTTGCGCTTCCTCGGGTGCAACTCTACGGACGGGCCCGGACCTGTACCATACATATAAAATAAAAAAATAATATTAAGATTTCTTATCACAACTTGGGACAATCCATAAATTACGTCATTCGTCAAGGAGGGTGGAAAAGATCGACGAAATGTGACAGCTCCTCCGCGAGCGTCTCGCAAATATAAACACAGACGGGTCGAAAACTAACGAAATCCATATGCAATAAGTTATGGATGGCCCCTTATATATTCTTACCATTATATTATTACCATTTTCCAAATTTTAACGTGAGCATGTAGAAAACATACTTTGTAAGTACACAATGCATTAATATTTCAATTATAAAAATAGACAAGAGTAATATATCACCTGACTCAGATCTTCCACCAGAACCAGACGTGGACGTAGCATGATCGCCATCTTGACCCTGCAAATAAAAATGACAGTAAATGTGATGAATATTACAAATCACAAACACTGTTTGTACAGGCAGACATTTCAAGAATACCTAAAGTCTCTACAGCGATATGGCAACTACTGTACTGTATGGTACTAGATACTTACAGAGGCTTGTGGACTTTTGATGGAGTTCAAAGCCTGACCGTGTCCCGACCTGGTCTCCGAACCTGTCGGGGAACTCCTCCCCTTATCTTTATCCCCGTCATTGGTTCTGTGGGAGCGAAGTACTCTTTGTCCTGCCTACAAGACAATTATTTAATGTTTACCTACTAACGTCTTACTACTTTAAGCCTTTCGCGAAATAGTCGTATATCATGAATAATTACGTTTTTTCTAATATACATACTGTATTCTTAATTAAAAATCTTGGAATGGTAGCTGTGTGATTCTAAAAACAAGTTAGTAAAATGTGTAATCAGCAATATGTGTATTATTGTGTATTTAAATGTTAAATAAATTTTAATTGTTACAGTCAAAACAACCATTTGTTGATTGTGGTAACAGATTTATTTGTGTTTATTTTATATGTTAGGTCATCCAGCAGTTTTGCAATATTTAACACACATAAGAAAGTTTAAAATTACATTGATAAAACTATTTGATAGTTGACATAACATGCTAATTACAAAAAAACAGAAATCATACAAAAAATAAAGCAACTATAAACAATTGAATGATTATTGTATACAATATTTTTAACTGCACTATTAGGTATAATTTTTCAAGTACCATATAGATATAAGGTGTAATATAAGTTACCTTGCCCTCTCCTGATCGTTTGTCTTCAATATTGCCATCCGAGCTATCAGATGTTTGTCCGGCGTCAGTGCTGGTGCAAGGTATGACGTAGGGCAGTGTAGACGCGCCTCCTCGCCCCTTCCCGCCTCCCCTCGAGCCTGTTCCCGCTGTGCTTATGTTAGTTAAGTCATATCTAATGATAGTTTTATTAACTCTTAGACATATATCGAAATCAAAATATTTATAAAAAATGTATTAAAATTTTCGACACTAATTCGCGCCTCTAGGAAAATCCCGCTAAGTTCAATTTTATATATAAAATATCAGCTTCACGATGTATCCCGCACACAGCAGGACAGGCAGAAGGAACCTAGTGTTAAGACACTCTATTCCCTACTTTCGCCGATGTTGAGTGGCGGAATTCAACTCCATAAATATTTCATTTCCTCAAGTGGGGATCGAACCCATAACCAGTCGCGTTTAGTCACACTATGTGCCCCTGCGCTATGACTGGCTTAGAGGCCTACTACTACTACGACTACTTTGTTAGGTAATTTATAATTAACATTTATAAAAAATACTCTTAGACATATTCTATCAAACATTTTGACATAATTAGTGCAAAATTTTAAATAGAACACTTAAAATATAGCACTGTACCTTCTTCTTGTTCATTTCTGCTTCCCGAACCACCTGCACCACCAGGAATAACAATTTTAAGTGGAGGAACTTTCGGCGCTGACGACTCTTGGCTTTTCTGGTCATCATCACCGTCATTATCCTTCCCTTGGGTAGGCTTTGGGCTTGCTACAGGACTTTTTCGATCTTGTTTACCAGATTGTGACCCTGATGAGTTTTTACCGGCTCCAGACTTCCCCTGTTGTAAAAATTGTTATATATTTTAACTTTTTTCAGTTTTACACTTTATACTGCAAATAACTGGGTAAGCAGAGAGACTAATATCAAGACAGTACACTATCCACTCGAATTTGGGACATGATGAGTAGCAAAACTCAAATTATTTCCCTCAAATTCACAATGACCACATTCACTGTTTAACTCTGTTCCAATGTGCGAAGGTGGTCTTATACTTATACTTTGACCTAACATCTTAGTCCACTTAAATATAATAAAATATAGCCAGAGAATAAATGTACTGTAGTTGTACCTGATGTGTATTTTGAGCATTAGCCTTCGCTCCACCGCCACCCTTTCCCTGCGCTTGTCCACCTTTTCCTGATGATCCACCTCCCTTGCCTCCTGATTGAGAACCTTTCCCCAATGGTGTTGCACCAGTCTTACTTGCAGGTCCCGGAGGTTTGCTACCAGTTAGGATTCTGTTAGGATATTTTCAAAACCAACTCATAAATATACTAACTAAATAATGCATTTCATCACCTTTGAAACAAAAATAATATAATAAAAAATTAATACCAAATATAGCTAGTTATAATTACCGGCCAGTGCTTCCTCTTGCTACAGGGGCAGGTTTTGCCATGGGTTCCTTTTCCTCAGTATCTTTTCTCTTTTTCCGTTTTGATGTATCATCCTCTGTGGCTTCTGCCTCCTGATTATCCTCTACATATGATCTTTTTGAACTAGTGCCCACCTCATCTTGTGTTGATGATACCACCCCACTACTAAGTTGAGTTCCCTCTATAAATATAAGAAACACACAAAATAACTAAGTTGTAGTTAATTACATCTATAATACTTCATATATTCTTAAATTGTACATCTTAATAATGTTTAAATTACTACAACACCAAAGAGAAACATAACAATATAACACCAGAGTCAATGTGATGAAATTGGAAAAGAAATACAAATTATTTTGTTATTAATTTTATTTTTACCATCTCTATTCTCAACATTATTGCCTTTTTCTTGCGAGGCCTCCTTGCCCTCGAAATTTTCGCCCTGCGCTAGGCCCTCCATGTTGCTTCGTTTGCTAGAATCGCTATTTGCACTTGCATTGCCTTTTTTACTGCTGTCATCCCTTGTTCGACCTGTGTGAGCAGCTCTCGCGTTATCTGTTTGTTAAAATCACTATTTTAATACTTAATGTCATATAAATTAGAGATATTACAGAGCACTCTTATTATAACTTATACTTTTGGACATCTAAAATAAATAAACTATTTATAGCTGTACCTCACTCTCATATAAACATTTCGAATAACTTTTAGGATATTGGGGGTGTTTGAATAAGACATGTTATGAACAATTTTTGTTTTGGTGTGTTGAGCTGACACACTAGCACTTAGTATACAGTAGGGATAAGTACAAAGAGCTTTTTTTATTGTAGCAAGCTGTCAATAACAGATTCTGTAAAGATCTCATTGCATCTCTGATAAATCTCATATTCAAACAAGACAATCCTAAACTTATGAATAATTCAAAACAACTTTGTATCTGTAACCTAAACTAATATATTCATATGAAATGTTTCATCCGTAATATATCTGGTATAAATGTAAAATATTTCAGAAAATTTGTACTACGAACATGATGTGCCCGAGTAATTACTGTTTGTCCTGATGGTTAATGTCATCATTGTGTCAAAAATGCATGACCTATTTAAAGTAAAGAGTGCATAATATTCTGAAAATAGTTCTGGTGATATTTTTTTGTTATTTATTCCAGATAGGTTGTTTAATCATATGTGATAACCTAACTCATTGGTAGCATTATTATAACATTAGTAATATTTGTAACATTATTATAACATTAATTAAATATTCTAATCAAAGTCTACTTTGAAATATCAAATTTAATTTACATATGCACAGCACAAGTAATATGGAATAATCAATACATTTTGAAATCTTATTAAGCAATCAAAACCAAGGTTAAATACATAATAGTATTAAACAAAACACTTTCCAAGAACATACTTCCTGTACATCCTTTAACACTAAAACATGGCAATGTAAAATTAGAAATAAATGACACGCATTAATTAATTAGTATTACATGAAGTGTACGTAATTAATTACACACAGGCCACAAGACACTATGGAAAAAGATAAATATTGAGGTTGTCATTAATAGATAAACGTTTTGTTTTTCACATTAAAATTTTATGCATTAAAACAACATCTCTTATTTTAACCACAAACTTTTCACAAAAGGAGTATCTTATGATTGATTGGCGATTTATGTGCGGCGTGCTATATTCAAGAACATAAAAAATCGACTCCCCTTTATTATGCGAGAGTGCTCTCCTTTGCATGTCACGACGCCCGGCCCGTTTAGTTTTTATTTTGCTGGCGGGTAGAGAACTTTTTTAACAAGACACCTTTAGTTTATAAAGGAAAATTTAACATCACGACGTTGACGTTATGGTGCGGCCATAACGACAGCTTAAGCAACACGCCCCTAGAAACGTTCCATTACACGTAAAATAATAATTTTATAGTACAGTAAAAATAAAAGTTTCAAGATATTTTATTTACCTATATGTTTACACGTTCTTAAGTGTCTCAGATTTACGGTGAATAATTATGTAATTATATTTGTTAATAATTAATTTTTCCACTGGCAACATTATCATAACCAAAATCGATAATTTTAAGTACTTATCTCTCGTTTAATTTATGTATTTTTTAAATAAAAAAATATTTCCATATGTTTATAGTCATTCTTGTACATATTTTTATAAATAAATATGTATTTTTTTGCTTCTACTTTTTTAAAAATGTTTTGAAAATCTATATCTCGTCGAATTTACGTATTTTTTAAATAAAAATAAATTGTAACGTATTTATTGAGTATAAATTATATATTCTTATATATTTTAATTAATAATTATAATTTTTTCGTTTCTACTAACTTATAACGCTAAAGAAATATTCAACTTTGAAAATATTGATAATGCCACGGCGACACAATATTTAAAAAAGACTAACAAAAGTAACTTCATGATAGCCTCCCTACGACGGTTTTTGTATTTAGAGTTCTTAGTTATTTTAGGGGAAGTAAGGTTATTAATCTGTTTACGCTACCCCACATCCAGCCGATATTGTAGAACACTTGGTGCCTCTGCGCCACAACTGGCCGCAATTTGATTGATGAATTGATAAATTTATTAACAATATATTAGGTATTTCGTAAGCTATATTTTTACTTGAAAATATTTTAATTGAAATAATTTATATTTCTGATATCGGAGACAGATTTATTTTTGTTTATATCAAAATTTAAAAAGATAAAAGCTATGCATGAGAATTGCCGTTGGTACTTTACAATGTATTGGCTACATTGTGTTCTTTTTTATATACAGGTTGGAAGCGTCTGCGCTCCTTTTACAGGAGCAGCATATAAATACGTCTTGGAATATAATGTCGAAGAAAAAAACTAACTCATTTGATTAAATTTAGGAGTAGTAAAACATAAGCACCGTGACGTGATTTATTATTTTAATGGTGTGGCGGCAAGAGGATAGAGTCGTGTTAGATGGAAGAGAGATCGTATCGTAGTACTACGATGAGCGTAGATCCAGCAGTCCCGTTCTAGATATGAAGTAACGCCCACCTCCATTACGAAACTGTCGGTTTGCTCAGTTCTTACAAAATTATCCTTTTGTTACAAAAGTTAATAAATAGTGAACAATATATAAATCTTTTATTTATTGTACAATGTATCCATGACCCCTAGACGTACTGCCATACGCCCATTCAGCGCTGACGCCATTAAATATAATACTAAATGTATTATATTTCAGTAAATAATACAATATTCTGCTAGTACCAATTGTTCACTATGGAATATGTTGTAGCTAGTGAAATGAGAGACGTTTGGCAACGACATAACTATCTGAGTGTGATAAACTGTCAACATGATAGTTGGAGGTTCGATTCCCACTCGGAGGAATAAAAAATCAGTAGAAAAAGAGCGCCGTTGACCTTCGCCATTCAAAACATGATTTTTTGATCAATACGAAATGGATTTTCACTAGGTGCCCTCTGCCTATCCTATTACAAGCGGGATACGGCGTGAAGGTAAAAAAAAGAATACATAATATTGCAGTGTCCTTACTTAAAGGCTACAAAAATAATGAATATCTTACCTTTCAAAGTTTGTAGATAATCAAAAATGTGTGAAGCTGCATAATCAGACGGTGATTTTCCTTTCGAATTTTTTACAAATGGATCAGCGCCGTGTTCAATGAGAAATTTGACCATCTTTAAGTTTCCTGAAGAAGTGGCATCATGTAGTGGGGTGTCGTCATATAAGCCTTTCGCATTAACGTTAGCACCGCCATTGACGAGGATCACGACAACTTCTAGCCACCCATAACTACACGCTTCATGCAGCGCTGTCCAGCCTGTTATGTACAAAAATATATCACGATAATATAACAAAGCGATAACACAGCAAAAAGGCAACAAATTAATAATATAAAAAAATAAAAACTATAATAACACAATATAAAAAATAGGCAAAATAATTAAGTGAATGCAACATAAAAAAATTACATAATAATTATTATCAGCTATAATTTTTAATAGTAAGGATTTTTTTATTAAGATTTTTTGAGTACTTTTTACTTATACAACAACAGAGTCAGAGCTCAGTTTTTAAATTATATTCATGATTTGCAATTTTTGATATGCAATTTATTGTTAACATTTCCTGTTAATGCTTCCTTTCAACCTTCCAAGAAACGTTTTTAACTTTTGACCCAATAAATATAAATAAAAAAAACTATTATTTTGAAAGTGATTAGTGTATACTAATATGAAATACACATCACAAATCATTTGTGGTGGCAATTATATATTCCATGATTATTACAACAATCAAAAAAATAAAAAGGAATAAAATCTAATACAGATAACAAAGCCTTTATGTTATTGTAATTTAAAAAGACTAAATCGAATAAATATTACTTACCATTACTTTTCATATATTATATTTTTTATTACTATACTTATAATAAACATTTATTTTCCAAAATACAGCACTACAAGATTAATGGCATCACTTTATAAATACACTATTTTTAATTTGTTTAATTTTTTAACTTCACTTTTCATTCTGTATACAACATATAGCAGGGTAGACAAAGGGAATCTAATATTAAAGCACTGGGTTTCCATTGGGGGGAGAACGCCAAGATTTGTTTTGTTTGAATGCAAAATAATCCCTTGCCCCAAGCAGGAATTGAACCCACAACTGTTGCGTTTAGTTGGGAATTGTGCTGATGGACTTAAAAAGGAATAAAAAAAAAGGAATCACAATTATAATAAAAATTATATATTACTGAATTATTAGATCTCAAGAAGCATTTAACTATTCTTGAAAAGTAACCACATAAAAACACAATATAACATTATTAATAGAAATTAAGTTCTATTTAATGAAAATTATATGACAAATAAAAAACACAAATTTCATAAAGTATAAAGTGGCCATGTGAGTTTAACATGCTATTATAATTATAACAATGTAAGTATTACAACAATTTTAATATCATTCATTCAAAATATCTAATTTTGTGGTTCCTCATTACTTTAAAACTTTCGAAAAATAAAAATATTGTTATTCACCTTGTCGTTTACTTGTGAAAATGTTATATATGATTGGCAATATATTGTATAATTAATACAGTGTACCTGTAGTAATTTGGCAAATGTTTTGTAGGGCAATGTTATTGCTATTGGGATTTGGATGTTATTGGGATTATTGAATTTGTTAGATTGGAGAGCACCTTGTAATTTAACAAATTATACTATAAATTGTAGATCAAGCTACACCACTTTACTTGCTAAGCCGCTGAGGGATTCATTCAATATAAGTGTAATAATATTTTTTTTTCTTTATCTGTCAGGGTTTTATGCCTTTACTTTTGGGTTGGTGAATATATTATCAGGTATAATATATGACACACAATTAATATGTAATTAATAAATGTATGCTTATTAGGTAACTATTACATGTACACAGTCAAATTCAAATTGAATAGGTGTCGAGCACAATATAAGTTACAATTTGTCAAATCATGCAATATATTAGTCAAAATTTGCAATAAAATTTATTAACACTAAAAGGTGTGTTTACAGGGGGGGCACCAGATTTTACAGGGTCTGGGCTACCAAGTTGGCAAGTGCACTGTAATACAGTTCACTGTTGTTAAATAGCCATGCTTACTGTTAAAATACACTGGATCTCTAATACTGTATTGAAATAAAGTTTTAAAAACAATATAATTATGTAAACATGGTATATTAATAGGAAAAACATATTTTAAATATATTTTATTCATTTGGAAAGTAAAATATTGAAAGTAGTCTACTTTATGTATATACAGAATACATTGAAAGCAATTTTGTAATTTTTCTGTTACATGTATCTAAGATGGTGACAGTTCCAAAAACTGCCTAATAAGTGTATTATGGTACAAAGAAAGTTTTATATATTAAATTTGTTTTATTTTAAAATATAGCGAGTCTCATTGGAATAGTAGTTGTGTAAATTTATTTTTTTATGACAATAGTATGTTAAGATAAAAACATTGTTGTTATAAATGAAAATTACATTATCAAAAATTAAAATATTCAGAAAGAATCTATATAAAGTCAATTGTTAAATTCGAAGACATTCCCATACACCAAATAATTAATAAAAACACAATTTTCAAAATCAAATGTTTAAAATTGTGTATTTTAAATACAGCCCAGAGGTATTAAATCATGTCTATGTTAATATTTACGAAGTTATAAAATATATTGTGTTATAGGGTCAAATAACATGTTTGTAAACAAATAAAACATACCACCAAAGTCTGGGACATCAGGATCTTGGCCTTGGTCAAGAAGTCTTTTTACTTGGTCATGGTCTCCTCTAATAGCAGCTATGTGCAAAGGTGTTTCGCCGCGTTCATTTCGCTGCTGTCTGTTGCGTTTGCGTTCTTCAGCTGGTGTCGGAACGACTGAATCCAAAAAAGGCGGGAAGTTATATTTTACCAATTTATTTGTTATAAGTAATGTATTTATCAATTCACCTCACCTGGGGGAGCATCCTGAGATGAAATTTGCATCACAAGAGCCAATTGCTGCCGCTCCGACATAGGTGCTATGACTTGATTCCGTGGCGCGCCGTCAGGCCCGCGCCCCGAGCCTCGCGACCGCGATGTAGACGGCATGCTTCGAGTATAACCACGCGTCTACACATGTAATAATTCCATAATAAAACATTATATTCGTTTTGAAAGTCTAAACTACACTAAACGCGCCAAGAGCCAAAATCACGACGTGAAGTTACTTTTATATAGTTACCTACCCTTTTTCCTTTTCCAAGCAGAATTTTGGTGTATTAATATAAACTTTTAAGCTTAGTAATTCTAATTTTGAAGAAAAAAAAAGCGAAAACAAAACTAAACATCTTTAGTTTCACAAATAATGTTTCTTTTAGACATCACGACGGACAACCACAAATACGACATTTAAACTTTAAAGCAAGCAGTGTTGCCAACCTCAGGAAAGCAAAACACAGCATATGGAACTTAAAAAAAACAGTAGAAAAAAGTAAAATACAAGAAATTCATTAAAAATAATACAAGTACTGTTATATTTATAAAGAAAATCGAGTTAAAATGCAAATATCTAACCAAGATATTATAAATTATTTTAAAATATATAATTTTATCAACATTTTCAATTTTGAGGCTTTCGACGTTCACGTAGTAAATTTTTTAGAGTTACGTATAAAAAGAATTTTAATCCTTATAGTATTTCGTTGTTCGTCTATTTTTATGTCTCTCTTGACTGCTTATTTCAAGATCGAGTATCGGATATGTTAAACTGAAATTAATATCAAATAACCAGAGTTACGATCTCTTTGAGCTCAGAAAATGAAAAGTCAACGCAATCTAAAAATGCTCGTATTTTTATTATAGTTCGATTATAGTTTTTGCTGCATTTTTATGAAATTTACCGCGTGCAAACTCTTTACGGTACTGTGGACCTGCATTTATGAAATTTCACTAAAATTGAAAATTACAATACAAACGGAGGTATGAAATGAGTGCAAACTTATACATATTTGTCAACTTTATATAAGTAAAGTTCCTGTTGACCTACAATCATAATGATTTTTAGGCATTTCAAAAAACAGCAGATATGAGGACTAAAATAGAAATCAGGGATACAAGGCAAAAAACAGTCAATCTACTGTTAAAACAGTAGGGTTGTAGTATAATGTTGTGCATTTCAATATTCAAAGAAAGTGTTGATCTATGGTATTTCGGTTTTCAACTTATTATGCGATTCTAAATTTTAAAAAACAGAGTGCCGTATAGAAATTATATTGTTATATAAGGTGTAAATTTAATTAAAATATTATGACGCAAAAGCAACATGGACAGCAACAATATTATTAAAATATAATATATTCAACAAATTAAAATATTTATTTTTTCCATAACATTTGTAAATAAAATATATACCAATATAATTTTTGACGTAATAGTACCGTACTGTAACGGAATATTTAATCATTATTCTGAAAATTCCTTGTAGATTTGAAATGTCAAATTTATAATATCAATTTGATATCTGTACGAGGTATGTAATTTCTGGTTTCTGAAATTTTGAGCCATTGTCAAATGTCAATATTATTCAATATCAGATTTCTGATTTTTCAGACATTTTTCATTAATTATATATTTAATGTAATAAAGTAAAATGTGGCGTCCTTCGTTTACAATCTTTCGCAAAATTATAGTACCTTCAATGAAAGAAAATGTAAAACTATCGAAACTTTTATATTCGACTAAGAGCCGACTACCTCGATCGACAGCAAAGTTAACCCTCATAAGTGCGAGTGTCGGTATTTTAGTTGGAGCTGGATATGGAGGTTACACGCACTACAAAATAAATTCTAAAAAATCTCTAGCACCTACAGAAGTGGAAGATCACGCTTTTTTGAAAGAACCTCCAAAATATCATGCTCAGCATAAGGTATTATTAAAAATATATGTTGCTGTTCCATCGATATTACCAAAGATTACTTTTGTAATATTTTATACTGTATTATGTAATAAGTACTTAGGTTTATATATTATTCATATGTTAGTTCAGGATCTTGCAATCTATTTTTGATTTATAATCTCTTATTTCTTATTTGTATTGTCATTGTGGACAGTAACAAATATTTGTATTAATATATGTATAAATGTTATATGTATGTATGAGGACAGTCGTAGTACAGGGGCACAAAGTGTGACTGTAAAACCGACTGGTTGTGGGCGCGATCCCCTCTTTGGTTTTGGCTTTGGTGTTGAGGCAAAGCGCGGGGTTGAGTTCTGCTACTCAACACGCAATGTCTCCAGAATTTGGCAGAAAGTTGGGAATGGAGTGTCTTAACATTATGTTCCCTCTGCCTACCCTGCTGTGTGCAGGATACAGCGAGAAGCTGTTTTTTTTAAATGTTATTTGTCTTATTCTTAAATGTAGTTTCCCTGTGTTTCAGATTATTAATGAATCTGATAAAAGCAATTTACAATTAGTTCTTTTCCAATATCAAACGTGCCCATTTTGTTGTAAAGTAAGAGCCTATTTGGATGCTCGTGGCATAAGCTATGAGATAGTTGAAGTAGATGCTGTCCTTCGTCAAGCTATTAAATGGTCAGGATACAAAAAAGTGCCAATTTTACTTGCAAAAGTTGATGGAGGTTACCAGGTAAATATTCAATATTTCTATATTCATATTATATAAATATACATCAGAAATATTGATTAAGATTATCAATTGTGTAGGCATAAGTGGCTGAAGGGGAATGAAAAAGGTAATGCCCTTATAGCAAATGTTTCAGTATTACAGGATCCTAATATAGAATTTTCTTGCATTTCGGTTTTTATATATATATTATTATAATTATTGTTTTTTACTCTTTATTTGGATTTATTGTAATTAATTAATTCCAGCAACTAGTAGACAGCACGGCAATAACTTCAATTTTGGAAACATATTTGAATGATACTTCACTCCAATTAAATGATATTGTAAAATTTTATCCATTATATCAATACACAACTGATGCTGGCAAGAGTGCTACTGATGTAACAAATAAGTACTTTATCATGAGCAACAGTGCAGTGCCAGATGAAAAACAACGCATTGTTGAATTGTAAGTTTTAATTTAGAATTTAATATAAAAAGTTGAGTTACAGTTAATGTAAACAATGGTATGATTAAAGATAATTCTGTTAAAATTTTTAAATTATGCATCAAGTGTAAGAGTTCTTTCTATACCCAAAAAGGAAAAATGGAACTCTGTTAGGACTAGAGTACAAACTCGATTAACTGGACTAATTATTGTCGTAATTCATTTGGATAATCGAAAATCCGGATTATCCAAAGTATAAATTAAAGCTTGTTATAAATCTATTAAAATCAACAAGTACATATTAACGAAAATCAATGTTTATTAAGAAATTAACATTTCCCAACATACAATTTGTAGACATTTTTACGTAAATATAAGTTTTCTTAGGTTTTATTGTAATAGGTTCTATAAAATAATTATCACGGTTGATAGTCCGGATGATCGCGAATCCGTATATTTGAGGGCCGCATCATCGAATTTCAACCTTTGTTGTCTATCAAGGCCTTTTATTAAGTTTGAATGGTGGTGTCAAGCTGAAACTGATATCACATATACATATTTACAATCTCTTGGGGCATAGAAAAATGTAAACTTTTAAGTCAAATATTTGATCAATTATCAGTATTGAGTCAAATAGTGGAAATTTATTTATTATCACAGAAAAAAAAATATTAAAAACTTATATTTTGTTGTTTACTTAGTACAAAATTGGTGTATAAATATCACTGCAAGCTTGAGTTTTCCTTTATGGACAGGACAACTCCTACAATCATAAAATTGCTATGGTACACTCAGTGGGCAAATCCAATTCAAATTTGACTTTTTTTGCTTTTAGGGAAGAACGTGAATGGCGTCAGTGGGCCGATAAAATCTTAGTTCATACACTATCCCCAAATGTATACAGGTCTCCGGGCGAATCACTTGAGACTTTCAAATGGTTTGAACAAGCCGGTGGCTGGAAACAGTCTTTTCCTGCCTGGGAATGTGCTGTAATGGTTTACGTTGGCGCAGCTGCTATGTGGCTTATTGCAAAAAGATTAAAAACTAGGTAATTATTGCAAGATATTATATTTTGAAATCACATTTGAATAATTTAAAAATGTTATGTAATTCTATTTAATATGCAATAAACACAAGCAACATAAACAGTGTAAGCATTATTAGACACTTATCTGGAATACAATACAGATAAAGTAGATAAGGAAAAGTTGTAGTTTTCCTTAATGGTGTCTTAACTATTATTAATCAATCGTTATAACACCTTAACGTTTTTAAACTTTGTAATCCAATAAGCAAAAGATTACAATATTCAGACAACTCCTTGTTACAAATTTACATGTGGCATACATCAGAAAGTATGAAAACAGGAGTTGGTTAAGAAACATGGAAAATAGAGATTTCCAAAAAAACTAAACTTCTAACGAAAATGGTAAAACTTCGGACCATGTTCATAGAAACATCTGTCCGAAGTTTTATATCCTATCATAGGAAAATACCTAAATTACCATAAAAATTACCTCATCTTCACTTGCCACAATTTGTCTATCGATCTACTTATCATGCCTGTAAAGTGTTAAATGATTTGTAAAATAAATAATTTACTAAATTTATGATTTTTCCCACACATTCCAGACATAATATTAAAGATGACGTGCGACAATCTCTTTATGACGCGGCAAACGAATGGATGACTGTTGTTACTAAGAAAGGAACACCATTCTTAGGAGGCAAAAAGCCAAACCTCGCTGATATATCCGTATATGGTATTCTTAGTAGCATTGAGGGGTGTAAAGCGTTTCAAGATTTACGAGACCACACCGACATAGGCAAATGGTTTGATAATATGAAACAAACCATACTAGAAAATCGTGGAAGAGTTATGATGGCTTCAAATTAAAATATTTCTTTTGCTAATGCGATTATCTTCTGAATAATGTCATACAATGATGTTTTTTTTTTATTTCTTAAGAAGAATGTAATTTCAGTTATTATTTTTTGTCATTATTTATATTTGCTCCATTATAATGTAGACTTAGTAGCACATAGTATAGCTATATCCAAAAATGTTTCAACAGTCAATAATATGGGTATATAAATATATCTTTATTTATTTGTAAATTAGCAATGCGATGGTGATATAAAATTTTTAATTGTTAGCTAGATTATATTTACCATATGCTATGGCGACTTTGTTATAATCACAGTGACCAAAAAGTAATTTTAGTAGAAAACTTTGATTTGTTAATTAAAGTGTTATACGAAATTAAACAATGCATACAATAATCAATAATAACCAATGCAATAATAATCCAATATATATAATCCTTCACAATAGCAGTATTCACAAGCCAGGCATCCTTAATCTATTCTTATTTGCGGGATATGATTAAAATATATATATAATATAAATAAATATAGTATAATATACCGTATATACACATAATTCGCATTCGCATAATAAATATTATATAAAAGGTTCATAAAAATACCTTTATTTTTTGACTCCTAATTTTACCATAAATATGAGTTAATTTTTTTTTTATTGGCTGTTGAAAATTTTGGTTCTCTTTAACCTACCAAGTATATTATTATGTATAGACTCCGTATCATAATAATGTAGTATTATAGGAATATTTAATAAAACAATTGTTAAACATATATTTTTTTATTATCAGCATATTTAACATAATGCAAATGTAAAATTTCATCAAAAAAAAGACAAAACATATTTTTTTGTTTTACCATTAATGTCTTCTTTTTAATTTATAAGTGCTTATCTCTATATTATATAATAAAGAAGTAAAAATGGCGCGTCTGTACATTAAATATATTTACAAAATAATAATTGAGGTGGGTTTAGCAACAGTAATAGACCCCAAATCTACAAACAAAAATTGTCTGTTTGTCTGTTTATTCACTAATCCCCGGAATTACTGGACGCATTTGAATGAAACGTTTGGTTGTATAGCTTAATAGCTAATGGACTTAATAAGTCTAGTCTTATATATCTAGGCTATATTTTATTTTGAAAATCTGGATACCTCGTGTGGAACCTTAACAGCCTGTCTAAACCATCAGAGATATAAATATACTGCCTTGGGGAAAATTAAATTGAATCGAATTTATAAATATAGCGCCTTAGCTCATATAGAACCCTAACAGCCCAGCTAAACCTTGAAAGATATGAATATAATGGCATCGGAATAGTTGTTTACATTACCCTCTTTTACACGAGTGCGCTAACACTAACAGTATAATAAATAATAAGTTTTACGTATAAATGCTCTAATATCTAGTAATGTATGTTATTATAAATATCAAGAATCAACATTCCATATAGAAATTACGATAATGTCGTAAAAAAACATATTATAAGTCATTATAATTGTCAGTTAATTGTTTGTATTAAATGAATAATCATGTAGTTCAAGCGGGCAAAGCCGCGGGCGGGCCGCTAGTATATAATAAAAATATCTAAGTATCTAGTATATAATAAAAATATCTAACGTAGCGTATTTTTATTTAATGTTGTTTTTGAGGAAACGCTTAAGTTTAAGAAAAAACCTATAGCATTATGACATATTTACCTACTTAAAAAGATGCAGATAAATTAGCAAGCGATTTGAGTGTACGCAAGAGAGAATCCTCTATTAGCGACGTCTGGTGGCGTGGTTGCGGTGGCGCCTTCATTGCCATCTGTCACCACGTACAAAACGAATGGTTTAGCTCCCGCTGTAACAAAAACATTAATTGTTATTTTAGTACCAATTTTTGAATCGATCTATCTATCTCTTTTTATTCAGTTTCACGCTATATCACGAATTTGGCAGGGTAGGTAGGGGAACATAGTGGTGGACACTCTGTTTCTCACTTTATTTTTTTGAGGCATTGCGGTATTGAGTGGCGAAACTCAACGCCGTGTTTTGCCTTTTAATTTTTTTAATAATTAATTCCCCGGAGTGGGATCGAGTCCTGTTGCATTTACTTTTTAATCACGCGCTTGTGCCACTGCGCCACGACTGCCTCTAATTTCTTCATTAATAAACTAAGTATTGCCTTAAATGATATTTTTCAAATTAGAGCCGCTAGCCTTCTTGTTAAACATATCACTGCTATTTTGATTTCTTTGCTTTTGCTTGAAAACTCACTGTATTTATAATATTGATATTTTTGGTGACTATCATACATTCTAGTATTTTAATACTTTGTCGCTGTAGTCGTCGTAATGTAACATTTGGTTGCCTAAGAGGCAATGTCAACTTCTCACAACTCTAACTTACATTGTACAGGGACGAATCCTAAACCACAAAATCGATCAGTGCCGACCGCAACGTTAGTAGCTACTACAACAGGGTTAGGTATGACCACGAAATCGGTAGTACACGCGGCCCCATTGGACGCTCCCACCGCGGTACCCAGCACCGTGCCGTCCACGCCTTCCACGTCACCCGTCACGGTGAAGGAAAACACGTCGTTGGCTGTCTGAAAAATATATGAAAATTACATTTGATTTAGTAATATATAAGACTAGACTATAGATTTAGTAATATAGTTTTTTACCTGTGCATATTGGATAGCGCAATATCCTGCTTCCATTCTTATACATATTCCATAATTTAAATTGGCTATTTGCCTTGTGCCTGTTACTAAGGACGCACTCAACAGCGTGTTAGCGGCTGCACCGTAGTTAAAACTATTAATAGTGCCAGTCAACCCCGTGTAATATTGTAAACATCCGTTTGGTGCTAAAATATTTAAATACTTAAAATGAACCAAACTTGTATGGTATTTAAATATATACATTTATTTATCTGTGGCACGGTTTTTTGAACTTTTGTGCAATGGTCATTCGGGAAGAAATTAATGAAAAGTAAGAAAAAAACTAAAATCAACACTGTGCAGTCATCTACAGTCAACTTCACGGCGGCCATGACTTGTTAGCCGTACTATAAGAACGAAATGATATAGATGTACAAGTGTATTCTTTAATGAATTATACTGAATAATTCGAGAAATATATAAGTAAAAAAATGATTATTAAATTATCAAATAAATACAAACCCAAGCCAGGACAATCACATCCCAACTGCGTAAGCCTCATATTCCATCGCCTCGTGAACGTGGTGGCCAGGGTCGCAGTCACTGTAATAGTAATAGCTGCGTTGCCATTGAAATCCACAAATAATGTTTGGCCCGTATTGTCCCCGCAGAGAATTGGCACTATAGTATTTCCACCGGTTATAGTCAGAGAATCCGTCGCGCACACACCGTCGCCATTAGGCTGGGACAGCACCATGTCCAGTAAATCTATGCGAAGCTAAAAAACGCTCGTCCAATGTTAGAATGTAAAGAAAATATTATATTCTGTGCCAATTTAGAATATTTAATTGTATTAATCAATTCATTGTTAGGGAAGCTTCACATAAAGGCCACCGGCTTAAGCTATTTAATGGTCTTTGGCCATACTTATAAGATATTTATAGTAAAATTTTAATATTTACCTGGCAAATATTGGCGTTACATCGGTTTACAATAATAGAACACGCTTGTCCTCCAGCGTAGGCGGCTGGATATCCAGGGCTTGTAAAATAAGTGTTATTTACATTTGTTGTCGAGCCGCAAGTGCGTGAAACTGGAATGAAAAATTTTGTGTTAGTAAATTTCTCTATAATTTATTAATTAAAATATATTTTTGTATATAATTACCAATACAACATCGTCCTCGTCTCGAAGCGCACGTGCCGGTTATGGTACCATTTAGATTGTTGCATTCACGGCGAGCTAGGCATGTTCCATTCATTGTGTTAGTACTCGAACAATCAACATTAGCGAATCTGACAATACTCACGAAAGGAAATACTGAAATAAAAATATATACAATATATTCATCGATACATAACATTCATGAATAAATTAATAGATAAAATGTAAAAAAAATGTTTAGAAAATAGTATACGTATACTATAAAATACATTGCAAGGGTGTGACTGAAACGCGACGGTAGTGGTTTCGATTTCCCACTCGAGGAAATAAATTATTTTTACTGGCAAGCCCGGCGTTAAGTTCCGCCATTCAATACGCAATGCCTCGAAATATTTGGCGGAAAGTGGGGAACGGAGTGTTAAGACATTAGGTTCCCTCTGCCTACTCTACTGTATGAGGGATACAGCGTGAAACCGATTTATTTATTTATTTATTTTTATAACTCTTAAAACACATTACATTGTTATAAATAGATTTTTATAGATAACTTACATATTCTTCCTTTTCTCTCTTCGTTCCCACCACTAATATCATAAGAGTCGTCATCTACATCATAAGGTTCATCTATATCATAAGGTTCATTAGCAGTGTCGTCTAAAACAGAATATGTCGCAACAGTTACCAGAAACGCCGCAATCGAGAACCAAAAGAGCTTTTCAGTCATTTTTGATGAATTTTCACTTCGCACAAGCACTAAATTAGGTCAATTTTTAAAATATATTTTATGAAATAATGAAATTCACATCTAAATCTCCGAATACAAAATGAGAGTACTTAGGTCAAGTCTACACTTATATGAAGTGTTTCATAACGGTTGTTTATTTGTGAAAAGTGTTAGGGATGTGACCGTTTTCCTATTAGCGCTAGCGGGCGACACGGTTAGCATCACGCAGCGATATTTAGGAAACTAGGATATCTATATATTTAGACGCGTTTAAATGCCTAGTCTTTTTACATATTCCGTTCCGGTTCCAGAAGTTGACAAACTTAAGTTTGCGGGCGTTGCACTCATTTTGTACGAAATGAAGTATAAGTGTAAGTTTGTAATGGTTTTTTCGACAATTTAAATATTTAATTTGTGTTCAGGAAACCACCAGATTTGAATATACCGACGGTGCTTCAGCCGACGCGTCTCGTGAACTGGCTGCTATTAAATGTATTAGTCTGGAGTCCCAAGTAATATACCCTTGTTGGCGCGTTTCATAGATAGTAGTGTTTACACTATATGAAGTCTACTCGTCTTACTCGCTTTAGATACTCATGCCTTACCTATATTTATTTTGATTTTTGTAAATCAAATTATTTTAGGTAACTAAAATCATTATTCTAATTAAATTCGTTATTTTGTGTCACGTTGCATGTATATAATTTATCTATATTTTTTATGATTTATGATATATTATGCATGTGGGAATCTTAGCATTCTTATTAAAAAAATATATTTTTGCTTTTATTGTTTTTAAGTACCCCTCCATTCATTTCAGTTAAAAATACTAAATCTACAGACAAAATATTTTTACTGTTTTATTATAAGTAGGTATGATATATTATGTATGTGGAAATCTTAGCATTCTTATAAAAAAAAATATTTTTGCTTTCTTTTATTGTTTTTAAGTGCCCCTCGATTCATTTCAGTTAAAAATACTAAATGTACAGACAAAATATTTTTACTGTTTTATTATAAGTAGGTATAGATTATAGTAAAACTACGTATATATAAAAGTATTATATTTATTTAATTAGATTTTTGTGAGATTTTTAAAATAAGGCATAGAAAATACAAGACAGATGTTAAGAAAAGACAGTTTCCAATCAAATTTCAAGATAGCATTATAAAAATTACATCGTAGTCAAAATTAAATTATAAAATGAAGAACATTATTATAATAAACTATTACTTAGCTAATATTAGATAAAATTTACATTTAGTATAAAAAAATCTTAACTTTCTATACGTGACAGCTCGTAAGCAGAATAAACAATTCTCTGCGCTAGAAAAAGTGGTCCTGCATCATAACATTTAAAAGTGGTTGTAAATTCGCAATCTTGTGAGAAGAAGCAATGAAGCGCCTTCCTTTGGTTGGCGCAAAATAAGGAAAAGTTTGTTGTTTTGCTTGTCGCTGTTTTGTACCTGTAAATAATAAAAGTATTATTTTTACTTACTCACTTACTTACTTACAATCATTTAAAGAAATAGACAAAATAGTTTATGTTTATACATAAAAGGAGAAGCTCCCACTGACTGTAACCGCTGTGCGTAGAAACGTGGAATGTAGATAAATGTTTATTTTCATAATGTAAAAACGCACTAAGAAGGGATTTTGAAAAATTTTAACCCTGAAGGAGTGAAATTGGGATTTAAAATGTTTGTATTTTTTTTAAATTGGCACTGATTTTTATATAATTTACAATTCAGACTTAAAAATATTTTATTGATCACGTTTAGTTCTAATAAACCTTAACGGTTTATTAGAATTCACCCCCTAAATTGAAAATAATTTTATAAACATATTAAATAAATATTCCTATAGTTCAAGCGGGCGAAGCCGCCGGAGTCTGCTAGTTTATTATAAAGTTTAAGATTTTTGTTTATTTCATTGACAATATACAATAATTTCAATTTTTAATTATAACTCAAGTTCAAACTTAGACTTACAAATTATTTGTTTTTAGTTTGTCCATTTCTCGCGTTTTGTTCAACAATGTAATTGCGTTTGTAAGAGCTGCCGCGGCGACCACTGACGGGTACTCGCCCGGCGCCGTGCCCACCATCATGCTGGTCATACATATGAATGTCGCACCCAGTTCGATTTCCTGATCATCTTTGAAATCGCACCAGCTTACAAAATAATTAATAAACGCTTGAGGAATTACTGGTAGAGTTGGAAATTTCTGAAATTAATGCAATAAGCGTAATGTTTTTTTCTATTATCCAAACAATTGAATGACACTCTAGGGAATAGAGTTCCACTCACCCAACACACTCAACGCAATGCTTCCAGAATTCGACGGAAAGTGGGAAGCGGAGTGTCTTATCACTAGGATCCCTCAGCCTGCCCTACCATCGGGTTACAGTGTTAAACTGAAATGAATTATTTTTTAACAAATATAACCGACTTCCAACAACGAACTAAAAGTAAGAAATATTTTACAAATATTTTATAATTTTGAAGTCGGTGCATTTAACATCAATTTAAGACTTGTGTGATTTTCTCATAGATACCATTGTCAAAAATAGACAAAAACGGGACACGGGAGGCACTACAAAAAAAATAATCAAAATCGGTTCACCAAACAAAAGTTCCCAACAAAAGTTCTGAGTATCAAAACATAAAAAAAACGGTCGAATTTATAACCTCCTTTTCTTACAGAAATCGGTTAAAAAAGTTCAAAGTTGTTATATTTATTATTGTCAATACATTGGTAACATTGATTTATAAATTTTAGAAAGGTATATAGGTATATATAAGGTATTATTAAATTTAAAAAATCTTACCAGTATAATCAAAATATTTCTTTCAGCAGCCAATAGTTGTTTACTGTCATTAGATTTACTCGCTGATTTAAATAGTCGCTTGGCATCCTTAGCTGAGTCGTGGACTTTCAGAGCTATCCAATAGGACGCTATTACCGCTTCCTTCAAAGGGATTTGACCTCCACTAGCAGCTAATGCAGCATCACAAAACCACTGTGCCGTCTGCATCACAGCTGGATTTACTTCTTTCTTATTGATTTGAAAATAACATTAACATTAATTTAACAACTCAAACAGAATAGTCATAAATAAAAATAAAAAAAATAGAATTTGGTTATAGTATTTATCAAATATATAATTCTTTATAATAAAAATTACTTACTCTCATTTGCATCATCCAATTAAATATAGCAGGCCTAACATTATTTCTTATATATCGTGGTATAATCGGTTTATTCTCTATACGAAGGAGGACGGTGTCCATATATTCTGTATAATCGCTGTTTATATCCATGTCCACGTTCGATTTTGTGCCTCAAAATATCCATAAATTTAAAATGTTGTCAAATCCATTGTAACACGTCTAAAATAAATATTATATTAAAGTTCTTTAAAGTGCAACTACTTTAAATGTAAAATGATCATGGATTTAAAAATATGCCACGCCACTGAACGCGTGCGTAGGTTTCTCATTCCTACCCTGTGGTATATAGCTTTAATCTAAACAAATATAATAATTAACACTTACAGAACGGATGAAGAACAAAATCTCTGAAGGTTGAAATCTCTCATTTGTTCTAGCGATAGTAACTTTAAGGCTAGCGAAGGGTGCAACGGTTTTTTTAAATTGCTGCTAAATGTGTCACGACCAGCGTCCTTGGTTAACCGTTCCTAGACTAAAAATATTGTATATTAAAAATATTAATAATTATTTTTACAATACCCTCAATTTTACCTATATTGACACGGGGTTAGGCGTTAGGCAAATCCACCCGCAAACCGTCGATACTGTCATAAATGAAACTCCTAGACATTAAAATGTATTTTTAAAAGCTTTTATTTAACTTGTAATGTACGTATGTTACATGTCGCGCGATTTACTTGTATTAATAAACTAGTACATATTTAATTACGTAAAATCTGCTAAGTTTTAATTTTCAAAGTTTCAATTTCATTAAATATTGATTAGCGCGACAAGCTTTTATCGTCATATAAATTGTGTATAGGTAATGAGGTTAAGAGTTGACTAAGTTTAAATTTAAAAGAAAAACTATATTTTCTCCTTTTTAGAGCGCATAAATAAAGGCTTTTTCTAAAAAAGATTTTTTGTTAAAAAAGATTATTTGATTTATTTATATTATATATAATATTCTGTTTGTTCTTACTATAAACTATAAAGTACTAGTAGTAGACCGAGTGGCGCGCGGTGAGATTACCGCCATGTGGGATGTCAATGCGACTATCATTGTGCCGATAGTGGTTTCAGTAAACGGTTTAATAGCGAAAAGCCACGACCAACATCTTAAGAGGCTATCGCTTAGCTGTTGGATCAAGAACCGGATACAGAAGGCAGTTTTACTTGAGACGGCGCGTATTGTGCGGAGGTTCTTGTCTCTGGAGCCCTAGCCACCGATGGCTTTGACCCTTGTCACGCCCTCGCAAGAGTATTTTTTAAAAATATGTTTTAATGTATTTTTATAACAATTTATATTTAAAAATGTAAAATTCTCTTGCGTAATAAAAATATATTAAGTAGTTTTACTTCGATTTTTATTTATTCTTGTGTTAATATTAACTCAATCAGGTCAATTAATTAATAAAATTTTGCGATTGAGGTAATATCTATTTGTTTTATTTAAAATTTACTAAATTTATATTTTTAGAGGCCGTCGTAGCGCAGCGGCATAAGAGTGTGACTAACGCGACGGTTGTGGGTTCGATTCCCCTCCTCGGGGAAGTAAAATATTTATTTACGTTTATATTTCCATTTCTTCTGATTAGATATCTTTCTGTGACTTTAATATAACTGTGTTTTTTCAAGTGCAGATTGATAATTGTTACTTACACAATACTGAAACACAAAATAAACAATTACAACATTTTTGTCTGTCTATTCATAATTTTTGTTTGTCCAGAATAGTAGAGATGCCTAATTACCCTACAAGATACCTGATTACCCTGATGATCCCCTTATTATAAAGCAGTTCAACAAATCCATCTATTTTTATTTATCATATAATATTTATACGCCTGCAGCAAATAGCTTAGCAATCCTTCATCTTGACCGAATATCTCCTGTTCAAAAATAAAGGCCTCCTTTCTACATAAGTATTAAAGTAACAGGCGCTTACAATTTTTCTTTTAGAATTATAAAAATAACTAGCGGCCCGCTCGCGGTTTCACCCGCGTGAACTATGTTATTATTAATTTTTGTCTCCATGACTACGTCCTAGTGACGTCTATGCAAAATTTGATAGGAGTCTCAAATTTGTAGTAACGAAGTTTCATACAAATTTTCGACCCCAAAAACAATCCCTTAGAAATCGAATATTGCAAATTCCCGTCTTAGCGAGCACCTACGACCTATAAGTAACTCCTATGCAAAATTTCAGATTCCTAGCACTTGTAGTTTCTGAGATTTCGTGATGAGTGAGTGACCTTTCGATTTTATATATATATATAGATTCAAAGAAATTAAGTTGCTTATCAGTTATATAATGGTTTAGAACTCATCTATGTTTTATGATATATCTGTTTATTTCTAGTGTGTAGACACTCTGTTCTATTTAATTTTAAAACATAACGATGCTTTTTACCATGTCAGAGGAGGGGAATAATCAAAATAGTATTATAATAAAACTTTAAACTTTCGTCCGAGGCCGTCGTGGTACAGCGGCACAAGCGTGTGACTGTAAACGACGGTTGTGGTTTTGATTCGCACTCTGGGGAATCAAATATTTATTATTTTTATTTCCTCGCTCTGTCAACAAGCCAAATCGCGGTGTTGAGTTCCGCTACTCATCACGTAATGCCTCCAGAATTCGGCGGAAAGGGAGGAGACTAGGCTTCCCATGTTCCCTCTGCCGACCCTGCTATTTGCCGGATAAATAACATACTGATGACAAAAAAAATTTCGTTCATTTTGCATTTCAATACTAAAACTACGCCATTTTTAGAAGCCCTGAATTCTTAATTGCAAACTGTTGCTTTTTTAGGTTTGACAACAATCTACTATTAAAAAGTCAGCACAATCAAATCTTACGCTAATAAGGAAGTATAAATACTTTATAAGTATAAACTCATTACTCACATTTTCAAACTGCCTATATATGTCATGCACGTTATATGAAATATTAATGCATACATAAGTAAAAGCTTTACCTGGTGTCGAGACTAAGGGCGGCGTTGAGTTACGCCACTCAACACGCAATGTCTCCAGAATTCAGCGGAAAATGGGGAACGGAATGTCTTAAAATGTAACTGTATGAATTTCAGTGTGGTCTTCGTATTTCAATATGAATATTATATACGTATATCTTTATAAGATATACCTACATTTAAATAGCTAACTTTACTTTCGTAAAGCAGCTATTTGTTTACTATTTTATATAGTAAAGCTGGATTTAGCATATCACTTACACGGATTAAAATTATTAACTGTTTGTTACTTACATAAATACTTATAATATTCATATTTGTACGCAAATGCCAATCTAAAATTATATTATATATTTATTTTTAATTAATAATTTTTGTTATACATATTTTCTAATTTCCCTAAAAATAGTACTACTATAGAGAGGACAATAAAAAAATAATTTACGAAATAAGTAAATTAAATTTTCTTAAAATAATAATAATAATGCAATATTAAATATTTTATTAATAATTTAGGTTCCTATTCCATTCTATTCACGGCCTAAAGCTATAAGAAGAACGGCCAGCCGACTCGCAACTACGAGTAGTGAAAGCAGAAACGAGAAGACATACAGATATTGTATGAGTGTAGGTAAATCTAATACAAACGGGTCCGCACTGATAAGAAACTGTCCTTATAACTGTACTTGTATCTGGTGACTTCACATATCGCTTACTAGTGGATTTGCTCCAGAAAAAATGGAGACGGGTGGTTAGTTTCTATTTTGTCAACTTGCTGTAATCTTTTAAGAATTTTCACAATTTTTTTATTTATTTTTTTCTTTCGTAAATATAATTTTGGTTCTCTTCTAACAGGGCGGAGCAATAATTGTTTATATATATATGTATAAATATTTATTTACTTATACAGGTTATTTACAAATGATCTTAAAACTTATGAAATTTTCATGTTGTTAATTTATTTGTTTATGTTGTTGCAATGTTCTTAAATTATTTAAGAACTAAGTATGATAAAAAAGGGTTATGTACTTTAAAAGTTTTATTTGTTTTACTGAACAAAAGTTGTGTGATTGTAGGAAATTTTGTGACAAAGTGGCTAGACAAAGATCTAATTAGTGAAATGTTCCGAATTTTAGGTAAATATACTTGAAGATGAGTATTGACTCTCCATAAGCAACGCAATTTGATTATTTTAAGTAGATATGCCTATGTAAGACTCCAAATATTATCTTATTAACATTTGAAATAATTATATGAGTATATTTATATTATAGGTGCATAGTGAATGTTTTAGTGTGCTAACTGCTGATTTGGTGATAGGTATGTCTGTTCGTATATAGGAGCGATGCAGCGATGGAGCCCGAAGCCCGGAGCCCGTAGCCCTCGTTATCAGCGGCGAGTGGAGCAAGAGCCTAATCACTTTCATTGCAACCCCGCGAAGGAGGTCGCCGGGGCTTCGGGCCGCGCTATCAGGAGCGGGGCGCGGGCGGGGGCGGGCGGCGGGCGGCGGGCGGCGGGCGGCGGCCGCCACAGTCGGTCCCGCGCAGTGGGTGCGCGCAGGCGTGCGCCGACACCGCGCGCTCCGACCGTGCTCGACCTCGCGACCTCGCGCTCTCCGCGACGCCCGGCACCCGGCACAGCCGGGAATGGAGGCCTGCTGCGCGATCACACCTGTCGAGGACCTCGTGGGCGACCAGGTACCGTCCTCCGTCTTCACCCAACACCACAAATACATGCAACTCCAGTAGGCTGTAGCTGCTACTGTACCGGCCGTGACTTGAGAGTACTGACGGCTCAGTTTGGCTGTCAGGACGACGTATGTCCAACTTTACACGTAAATAATTAATTCAAACCAAGTAAACGTGACAGTGACTAAATTAATTCACTAGTGCGATGTTCTTGAACATTTTGACATTAATTACTGAATCTATTTTTTTAATTAATATTTTAATAATACATAAATAAATTGTATCAATCCACAAATATATTGACATTATTGATCAGTATATATTTCAGTAAAATAAAAACGGAGGACTAATAAGAAAAATAATTGAGTATATTCCTTTATAAGCTAATATATAATTAATTTATACTTATTTATTTATAGTAAATTATTTTTAAATATTATCAGATTGCATCCGTTTCAACTACCAACATATCTTAACGTAATAATGATTATTGGCGGAAATTCAACGTAATATTATTTGTTGAAAGCCCAACACTGAAAGTGTTTTCCGGCGGCATAGTTCGCGCTAGCGATATTGTAAAACACGAGAATACCAGCGAGGATTGTTTACTTATATTATTTTTTTTATAATTTGTTTGAAATAATAAACGTAATAATATATATATACATGAAGTTCAAGTAATTCTACGATTTTAGAAGTATTACTTATTTGTCAAAACAATTATAACAACAACGAGAAAAAACAACAATTAACAAGCTGTATAACTTTGTATAGTAAAATATACATATTTTATACATATTCATGTTTATAATCCCGGTCTCTCTATTATATTTCTCCACGATTCTCCATTATATATAAAATCAAATTAACGATTCTCATTTATTTCATAGTTATTTTAATTTGATTAAGTATATTTTTCAACAAATTCTATTTTTGTATTTTCGTCTTAGACGTATTCTCTCTGTTTTATATAACAAAGACAAAGGAGAGAGGAAAGAGAAATTTTTGACGCTTAAAACAATAATGAAAATATTTTTAGTAACTTTAACGGTAAGCTCAACTAAAGCGTAAATCGTGTGTGCATACAAAAGACATCAACGCCGTCCGACGGTACGCATATTGAAACAAAATCAATGTGCTAAAACTATATCCTATTTTTAAATGTCCATAATATTTATATAAAGTGAGTGTAAATAAGCAGAATAATTATATTAAAAATATTTTTTTCTTACATTTTCACGCTTTTTCTGATTAAGTATACAAACGTAATTTTTCCACAATCAATAAAAAGAAAATGGAAACTATATAATGGAAAAATCTTTATTTTAGCGTTATATATAGTATTTTTGATATTTAATGAAGTAAACATATAGACAATATTTTAATGACTCGTTATGTATCATACATACTGATATGCCGTTAAGCATTTTATTGTTATATATAGAAGCATACGCTGGTAACAATAAAGTAGAATGATATAAATTAGAGATGATGTTAACTAAAAAATACAAATTATATTTATTAAATTATAAATAAAATAATTAGATTTTAAATAATAATTATTATAATGTTAGATTATACGTATAATTTGATGCCCCATTCCGTTAATTCTTAGTTAATTATTTCAGCGATTTCAATTACTAACTTGGTAAGGTACCAATGCAACACAGAAATAAAAATATAGACAATAAATTAAATTGATTTAGCCCAAATATATTCGTATATGTGTATATAATATATATACCTGTCACGAAACTAAAGTTTACAATATTTATGCATATAATAAAGTCCATCACATCCAAAACGCCAAACGCATTACCAATTTTAGTGAGTGTCTAAAATCCAGTTTTATAAAGAATAAATAATAAATGTACAGTTATATGCGGTTGGAGTTAATCGTTTATTATCTACAATAGGCTCTTCGAGCTTTCTTATTCTTCAAATTAGCATATTAGCTGAATCTATTGAATGTCAGTTGTAAATATTTCGATACAAGCAAGCGGCAAGGTGATGTCGAGAGTTAAGTAGGTATGTGGTTATATTTTAATGGTGTTTCTTCTAATAATGCGACCTTGAGGAAGTACTACCACAGCTAATTAAAAAAATATAGTAAATTAATAGGCTTTAAAAAAATCTAGTAATCTGTAAGAATCTATGAAGAAAAATTTCATTTTCGTAAATTCATTCGGTTACTTTCAAAGCATTTACAGATATTATTTTGCTTAGAATTTTACACTAATTTCGTCATATGAATACAGTATATACACAAAATATATAGATTAAATTATATTTTTATAGATAGTCCCGGGCGGCGGCCGTTGGGGTGCTCCACACGCCGCCGGCCTCCTCGACTCCTGGTTTCAGATGCAGGTTTGTGGGCACTTTATTATATTAAAGAAAATAGATTGAATTTAAGTAATATCAATCTGAAATATTGAAAAATATATTAATTCACAATATTGAATTCAATTATGATCTTTAATAAAAACAATTCAGTTTATTTCTTTGCTTTATCGAATATTATTGTTTAGCTATTAAATATTTATTTGTATTCTACAGGCTATCATAGGCCTACTTATAAGTACATTGCATAGACACTCTACTACATATTTACTTAGGCATATAATAAATTTTCTAAGCTGACATTTATTATTTACACAATTTCTTTTAATTTTTACAAATCTTGAATTGAAAATGAAAGCTTAACAAGCTTTTCATTGATTAAAAATATAATAGTCCTACATGTAACTACATAGATGAACATGTCATAGGTACTTTTCATTATTACATGAACAAATCTTCAGAGTAGCCTGAAATTTTGAGGATTAATTGTCTAATATATAGTTAAGACTATATACATACTCTCTAATTTGAAAGTGGGAACCTTTCGGAGATAGTGCCAACTTAAGATATACGTGCAGCTACGTCAAAGTAAAAGCGCTCGTTTTTAAATATGTTTTTAAGAATGATGGAAAAAATGTATATTTATTATTATAAGACCTTTTACGTGAGCCTTTACTTCTGCCAGACGTCCTAAAGGTTGTCCATAATTGGGGCAAATGCCGTTAAACTAGCTAGCTTTAATTTTAAATATATTACTTAAGCACCTAGACCAGTTCGATAACGTGATCATCTTCCCAGACAGAGATATACGGTTATTTTGCGCTACCTCTGAAAAGTCTCCACTTTCAAGTGAGTAGTGAGTGAGTAGGCACTAACAGTTCTCAAGATTTGAACTTTGCTAAAATGACGCAGTTCTGGCAGCTCTGGGATCTTGGGCTATATGAGATTGAATCAAACGACCTCTCAATATCAATTTAGTCTAAAGATAAAAAATAAATACGCAAAATTTAAAACTTAATCAAATAAGTATAACAATTGTGTAAACTAATAACAAGAAAGTAACCACGCGAGACCGTTACGTTGTATTATGGGACCAATATAATATAATAATAATTCATAACTATAATAATATAGTGTAATTTATGACTATTCTTGTCTTTTTCTGAGCATTATCAATCCTAGTGTTAAACTCTCCGCTCCCCCCACCGAATTCTGGAGGCATTGCGTGTTGAGTGGCGGAAATAAACGCCGCACTTCCCTCGACACCAGAGTGAAGAAATAAAAATGTTAATTATTTTATTTGCTCAAGTAGGAATCGAACCCATAATTTATCGTGATACTGGCTGCATAATGTTAATAATTAGCTTATAACTTCATTACGCTTTTAAATCGTTTTAACATATGAATGACAAATATGAGTAGATTGATAGTATCGTAACAATTTACACGGTACATAACGTGTGCGGGCACCATTGTAGGCGGGCAGGCACCGTGTCGCGCATGGGAATCGATGTAAGAGAGTATGGGGTACGAACCACATTAAATTATTATCGATCGATCGATCAACAAATTATATTAATTTCCCGTGGAATTTTTATTGATTTTTTTGAATTTTATTTTTCTTAACGTCTATTTCTAGCGTAGAAGCAAAAAAGGATCCGGGGCGTAATCGTGTCCCGTTGTCCTCGGCACGAAAATTTAATTCTTAATTACAATTTAATTTAAAAAAAACAAAAGCATGTACACAATAAAAATGAAAGTAAAATGTCGTATTCTACATGATATAGTCAAATGTTACTTATTTATACAATAGTTCAAAAATAAATAAACTTGCAAATGAACGGGAAAAAAACCGATGGCTCGTTTTGAACCAAATAAAGAATGGTCACGTTATATATACTCCACCGTCATGAATTTATTAAACAATAACAGTATGTAACATACATATCACGTACTAGCGATCTCCGCGTGGCTTCGCCCGCTTGTACTACACAATTATTTATTTTTTCATCTCTCATTTACTTTAGTGATATAATAATATTATCATTTTAAAGTATACAACTATAGTTTTATACAATTCGATAAAGCACTTTTTTTGTAACATTATTATGGTATGCAAATTTAATATCTAGATATATTTTTTTATTTGTGAACCGATTAAAATAAAAAAAAAACACTAAAGGTTAAGGAAAGTCTACCATAATAGATAGTTAAAACTGAATTTAAATCGGTTTAGCTGCTTAACCGACAAACAAACAAAAAAAACATTCTTTGGGTTCTATTACCTTCCATGTAGAGACACCGATCGTTTACAATTTTATTATAAGCATACATAAATCATAGTTGTGATAGCATAGCATGATATCCATACTTATTGATATATGTATGTATATTTTTTGCCTACGAACAAAAAATTGCATTCAACAGCGGCTGTTAACTATTTATTTCCCGAACGATGTATGAATTCCGATGAATAGTTTGATAAAGCAAGAAGGCCTTGTACGTAACTGCGTTGTAAGTGAATGCTTTCTGTTATCAACGGACACGCGAGGGGCGCGTACTCGCATGAGTGGCTCTCTTAAACTACTTTAATATATACAGGATTTATTTAAATTTAAATATATTATTTACTAGCGGCCCGCTCGCGGTTTCACCCGCGTGAACTATGTTATTAATAATTCCTGTCTCCATGACCACGTCCTAGTGACGTCTATGCAAAATTTGAGACTCCTAGCATTTGTAGTAACGAAGTTTCATACAAACTTTCGACCCCAAAAACAACCCCTTAGAAATCGAATATTGCAAATTCCCGTCTTAGCGAGCACCTACGTCCTATAAATAACTCCTATGTAAAATTTGAGATTCCTAGCACATGTAGTTTCTGAGATTTCGTGATGAGTGAGTGACCTTTCGATTTTATATATGTATATCGAATCGAATCGATCTGATCATTCATTAATGTTTACTTCTCGAGGATAAATATCTATTTAATAACGTTTCCTGCACTTTATATTACTTAAGTCGAATCGACATGCTTTACGTGTTTAATAATATTTTTGAAAATTTTATTACAAAAAACATTTTTTATTGTATAACAAAAGGGCCTTTTGAATACAAATTACACGTATCGAACTGTAACCAATTCGACGTCGCATTTTCCGGCCAATGCCGCGTGTAAAATAATATTAAACGCACCATTAGAGCTGCGTGGTCTGTGACATGGTAGGTACCTATCGTTGACGTCCTTGCTTCTAATCTCACCCGGTATATCATACGTTTTCTCTTAGTATATTAAATAACTGTAGAGTAATATGATTTCATTTTTAGGGTTCCGTACCAAAAAAGGTAAAAACGGAATCCTAATAGGATCACTTTGTTGTCCATATGGCAGTGTGTTAAAAATCGCGTTAGGGATCAGCCTTGAATTAATACCAAATATTTAAGTCTATAGTTCCTTAAAGCACAGAAAAAATAAAACTCCCTAATTCGTAATATATAAATTGTATTTCATGTTGACCTATATATAATTCTGAAATAGGCACGGAAGCCGCGGTGGGCGGTTTTTTGCATTATTCTTTCTCTTCTATGATTGACACTTTTTCTCTGTCTCTTTGGGCTCTTTCTGTAAGAAAGAACGTCCTTAATACAGTAGAAACGTCAATGATTCTCTTACTCAGATAACTTCTTACAGAGATATAAGAGTATTGAGATTAGACCAGCAAAATGTAGTAGTGCACTAAAAATTAAATTGGTTTAGGAACATTTTATTTAAATCTTTGGAAGACACAGTTAAGTTTTATACAGCTAGATAGAGTTAATGCTATAATTATCAAAAAGTCAATTAATTTATGCTTCCAAAAAAAATGTTTTATTTGTAATGAAATAACAACATATTATCTAGTAGACTAATTCCAGCACAGTAGTGGGTCCCCGGTATCAATTAACATGACACACTTCAACGGGCTTTACTCTGTTGCGTAAGCGCACACGTAAATGAGATTCATATAAAGAAGGGGGTCGGGAGGGTGGAAGGGGGAGTACTGACAGGATTCACGGTCCAACTGACGAATACAATGATCGAGCTCAATACGTGATCGATTATGGGTTTGTAGTGATGTACCTACTAATGTATGTTATATATGTTATATGTATATGTGGAGGTATTTGTTATTTTGAGTATCTGTGCATCGTATTGTTGTTAAAGGAAATATTTTTTTTTTTAGCACTTTCGTGGTTATTTCTAATTATAAAGCTTAGACAAAGGCTTTCATTTTCCATTTTCCGGAAGATAAGGCAACAGAGCCACTAAAAATTATTTAACTTCAATGATGTTAATACTCTAATATATGGCCCCATGATTTCCTGAAAAAAAAACTCTACATTTACTAACAAAAAAGATATGGCTGTGTATATCGCAAAAAACGCGTATTTCCATACTATGAATGGGAGTAAAAATTCATGGGGTACTTCCGGTTGACATAGAGTTTATGAAATTTGGCAGCTAGAACCTACAGGTTGTAGTAGTTCAGGAAAAAATCTGCAATCTAAACATTTGTGGTTAAATCCTAAAAAATAATAGCCTTAAGTTGCAAAAAATACATATTTCGAAGTCATAAATTGCTAAATCAATTTTGAACATCTAATATAATAACATAGCCTGTTTTTAACTTGCGAAATTTTCTAAATAACCTTTACAATGTTAATATTTTAACAAAAGGTATAAGAAATACTTAATACTTTCCTTGTGTGCATTATAATAATAAATATTGATAATAAGTAGAAAAATCCCGCACATAGCAGGGTAGGCAGACGGAACATAGTGTTGAGACACTCCGTTCCCCACTTTCTGCCGAATTCTGGAGGCATTGCGTGTTTCATTTCCTCGAGTGGGGATTGAACCCACAACCGTTGCGTGACAGTCATTGTCTTAAACATTGTCATTAATATAAATAGCTAAGTTAAAACAAATATATTTTGTTCAATTTTATTTTCTATAACAAGAGTTCACAAAAATATGATCAAATCAATCAACGTTTCGGCCATTTATTACCAATAATAGTTGTCATACAAAATTGTAGAGAAAAAAGATATAAAGCTTACAAGTAAAGATAATAAGATGTGACTGGTGACCCAAATACTGGCCATTATTTCCAATAAAATATTAGTATTGCTATCCAAAGGGGAAACGCGGTCAGCCTGTTACCTTTTTCATTGACACCGGTCGAGAACGCTATACATTTGTATATAAAATTTTAGTTTACAAATATATTTTTCTTTAACTTTAAAGTATTGTAAATGGAAAACGATTTGCCTAAAAGTATATTCATCATCATCATCATCATCAGCCTGTCATCGTCCAGTGCTGGACATAGGCCTCTCCAAGGTATATTATATTTAAATATATATTATATTCTAAACATTGATGATTGCATCAACTAAATATGAAACATACCTAGTACTAACTCCATTGATAATGTTAAAATCCGCGAACTCAGTATATCGATGTTCAAACAACAATTTACGACAGTATTTAGGTACTTGTGTCGCTGGAAACTTAACTTATCATGGTATCAATAAGTAAACTAAAGAAAACCTCGTTGCTTTGAACACGTATCGCTCGCTTGTTCTGTATATTTACTTTTTTAAATATATCTACAGAAAAGTCTAGACTGTCAAGTGAATATCATGTAGCCATAAATAGAATTTTTGGGGCTACTTGTTGATAACAACCTGACCTGAAATCAGCTAAATGGTTTTAAAAAATGTGTATATTGAAAACAAGTAGACATTATGACTTTATATGTTTATACTGAATAAATATAAATTAAATTTTAACAAAAAGAAAAACCGACTTCTAACAACGAACTAAAAAGTGAAAAATAATAGTACAAAGATTTTATAATTTTGAAATCAAAAGTTCACCCAGTCAAAAGTTATGAGATAACAAATATAAAAAAAAATACAGTCGAATTGATAACCTCCTTTTCTTACAGAAGTCGGTTAAAAAGTGGTGGACGGAGTGTCTTAACATTAGATTCCCTCTGTCTACTCTGCTGATTAGAATAAAAAAAGGAATTTAATAACCGTAGCCGTACAGGCACCGTCGTGGCCCAGGGGCACAAGGGTGTGACTGTAACGCGAAGGTTGTGGATTCGATCCCCATTCGAGGAAGTGAAATATTTATATATTTCCATTTCTTCGCTCTAGTGTAGAGGTAAAGCGCGGCGTAGAGTTCTGTCACTCAACACGCAATGCCTCCAGAATTAGGCAGAAAGTGGGGAACGGAGTGTCTTAAACTAGGTTTCCGCTGCTTACCCTGCTGAGTGCGGGATACAGCGTGATGCTGACTTTAATAGAGTTACTTAGGTATGAGCCACCTGACTTATCAAACTATCAATTTCACATACTTTCATTCCATGTAAGAAATGTCTTATATTGTGTTCATTAAAAATATAAGAAGCTAGCGGCCCGCCCGCGGCTTCGCGTGCGTGAACTACGCTATTATTAATTTCTGTCTCCATGAGTATCTACGTCCTATAAGTGACGTCCATGCAAAATTTGAGATTCCTAGCATTTGTAGTAACGAAGTTTCATACAAATTTTCAACCCCAAAAACAACCCCTTAGAAGTCGAATATTGCAAATTCCCGTCTTAGCGAGTACCTACCTCCTATAAATAACTCCTATGCAAAATTTAAGATTCCTAGCACATGTAGTTTCTGAGATTTCGTGATGAGTGAGTGACCTTTCAATTTTACATATATAGATATACCTAAGTCTTTAGAGTACAAACTGTGAAAGCTCCCAATAATAAGCATATGTTTACAAATAATAAAACTAAATTTTTGTTTTTTACAAAAAAAAAAATATCATAATTTATTTTAAGTGTCCTCTAACGAGATAGTTGTTAGACGACTTCAGCTGTAACTTATACGCATCATCTTTTACTGAATGAGTCATTTAAGGCCATCAATTTTTATTGCTTACTGCTTGAGACCTATTATAATGTTTTGTTACAAACGGTTATTGATCGTATTTAAAGGTTTTTAGTTAGTTTTAGTTAATAGGAACATTTTTTTATATTATATTTGTAGGGATTTTTGTTACATTTTTACTTTAAACATGAGTGCCATGAGCCTATAAATATAACGATATTTAGTTTACTAACGAGTTGTATTATGAATATATGAATATGAATAAATAGGGCATAGCAGAAGGAACCTAGTGTTAAGACACTCCGTTCTCCATTTTTCGTCGAATTCCGGAATTGAACCCACAACCTGTCTCGTTAATTTCAAGTTGTACAAAAATGTTAATCAATAAATATTTTTAGTAAAATTTAAATAAACCAGTTAACATCGATGAGGAAGGATGACTTTTATGGGAAATAAATTATTATAGAAACCAATGTCACCTTTATTTGTCACAATATTAAACTTAATACAATCATAGTCTTAGAAATATAAAAAAATGTAGGGAAATGTATATAAAAAAAATAAAGATATTTGTTTTTTTGCAAAATATGAAATTCCTGGAAATAAAAACCACCAAGCGAGTAAGCAATACGTCTAAACTAAATAAATATTTTTTTTCTTACTTTCTTAGTGAGTTCTTACATTATTTATCAGAGAAAGCTGGCCAACTTAATTACTTACAGCAAATCGATTTAAACCAGCCTGTCCGTCTGTTAGGGCATTTTTACGAAAGACATCTCTACATCTACACCTATTACTTAATTTAATAAATAATTATTATAAAAATATAGACCTGAATTTTATAGTTGATAATAAAATGTATATTAAACATTGAGTGGCGGTTGAGAGTTCCGCCACTCAACACACAATGCTTCCAGAATTTAGCGAAAAATGGAAACGGAATGTCTTAACACTACTTCCCTTTGCCTAACCAGTGTGACGCAAAAAAAAAAATAAGAATTACATAATTGAAAGTAAAATATATGAAATAATCACCTCGCTGATGGACTTTTAGATAATTACTATTAAAGCAAAAAGCAACATGTTATAGTCCAGAGCAGAGTATCATATGATTAATGATGCATGGAGCAAACACATTAAAATAATTATTGTTAGTCAGTTAACGATTCGCTATGATACGTGTTTATACGTGTTTATACCGTGCTATATACGGGAGCAATTGCTTAAATATATTTATTCTTCTGTTATTATTTGATCCAGAAAAAAATAGATTTTTTATATCAGAGTAGGGTAGGGTAGGTAGAGTCAGAATATTATTAAGACACTCCGTTCCCCACTTTCCGCCGAATTTTTGAGGTGTTGCATGTTGAGTGGAACTCGACGTCAGGCTCTTCGCCGTGATACCTGAGCGAAGGAATGAAAATATTAATAAATAGTAAACCATACACTCGAGTGGGAATCGAACCCGCAACCGTCGTTACAGTTACACCCTTTTGCCGCTGTGCCACCACGGCCTCATGTTTTATATGTTTTATTTAAAAATGTCACATGTAGAAACTTTAAATTGCCTAAACATTTTCATTTTTCATGTTTTTTCTTTAAAAATGTCACTTTAACTATATTTACAATATTAAACGATAACATAATAATATATTTAGTAATACAAAAATATGATTTAGAAAATAGGGACAAAAAAAATATTATATTCGGCCAGTACAAAATCTGCGAGGCACAATCTAGGTTAGGGCGACGCGACCCAAAATGTTCTCCGTACGAGCGTGCGAGCGAGACGGCACCAGCTGACCTAGAGTAGCAGGTTGGGAATCCGGAAGGTAAGAAACCGGCTCCAGTGCATTTTTCCATTCAATGCAAAGCTCTGCCTTTACTTCGCGAACGGAATTTTTGAGTACTTATGATGATTTTCGATTTGATTAGTTTTTTGGTATTGTAATTTTTTAGCATTCGTATGTAACTTACAAATTATTTAACAGTAGTATTAAAATACTAGTACTTTAAGAATATTAACTTATGTTAGCAATATTAACCATGAGCCCAGTTGTGGCCCAGCCGTCCAACTCTAAACGCGGTAGACTGTCAGTATTGTCCCCCTCGAGGAAATGAAATATTTTCATCTGGTAACGAGTCAAAGTGCGGCTTAACTTCCACTAATCAACACGCAAAGGCTCCAGAATTCGGCCGAAAGTGGAGATCGGAAGTGTCCTAATGGGAACGGAGTATCTTAACACCAAGTTCCAAGATTCCCTCTGCATACCCTGCTTTGTGCGGGATACAGCGTCAAGCTACCAATCAATATTAGCAAATTCATCAATAGTAATACGCCATAATAAATCAATCTATTTAATAAACATACAGCAAATAATAGAGGAAAATAATTGAAAATACAAAAAATATATATAATAATTTTCTCAATTATCCCATATAATACGAACATATCATAATAATATCATATAGTAATAAAATAAAAAAAACAAATGTCCTGGAATCGCAATATACGAGAGCCGTCAAAGGGCTGTCGTCCATTCGAGGCACCTCGTTACTTTCTACCCCGCGGCAGTGCTTCACGCATTCCACGCGGCCTCGTCAGTACTATGTATTTTGGTACTTTTCACCATAACGTCTTATATCTTTCTATTAATAATATATTTAATTTCTTTTGATGAAATATAAAACTTTTTATTTGGATTCTATGTATCTATTTCTGGAATTTAATATTTCTGAAGCCAGTCTACTCAGGGGCGCAAGTGTGGGCCTAGAAATGCAACTGTTTGTGGGTTTAATTGTAACTCGAGAAAATGAAATATTTATTTAATTTTATATTTCCATTTCTTTAGAATTCCGCGAAAAGTGGGGAACGGAGTATCTTAACACTAGGTCCCTTCTGCCTAACCTGATGTTTGCGGGATATGGGTGAAAATTAAAAAAAAAATGATTTGATTGCTATCAATAGAAAACTTATGTGTGGAATTTAATATTTCGTATTCCTCATGTCTCCTACATTGTCCCAGTAAAAGGTGTCATCGACATTATACCTTTGGTATATTTGCGTTGGTTATCTTTTATTGACACATTCAAACAACTTATCGTTTGAGAAGTCACGAAAACGTTCACCATGAAAATTCATTCAATGAAAAAAATGTATTTTTTTAAATGAATTTTAAAAAATTAAATATTACATTTTGTCTAAATATTTAAAATTTATACTTAACGATGAAGATCTAGAAATTAAATAAACAATTATATGTAAAGACTGAAATAAGCTTACTTTACAGCTTTACATTCTTATGATAGTTAGTACTATATATAGCATATAGTCATATTTAATAACTAATTTAATTATATTAGGTACTATCACTTTAGGCATCCACGCTCGTATAGTTTTGTTTAACAAAACACACCGTTACCCGGCGGCGCGACGTCAGTGGGTCGGTGCGGGGGTGGGGGGCGCGGGCGCGGCGGCGGGGGGCGGGCGGGCGCCCGGGGCGGGGCGGGGCACCTGCGCGCGCGCCGACGAAAGTGATCGGCGATGTAGACCACGCAATTTGCAGAAACGTCGCACTAGCATTGACTCTACATACATATATTTATGTAATGTTTAAACGTGTTAGACTTTGATTATTTTTTAAATAAAATATAGTAAGAAATCTCGGTTTTAGTGTTTAACTATAGTTGGACAACAAATTGATATATTTTTTTGTAATTCACAATTAAGTCATTTCTTTCGCATATATTATGTGATATACTATGTAAAATAATAATAATAACAAACCAATATTCAGATATGGATTGGCTTGTCACATCTGCTGGTGTTTCTTCTGCGCCAAGTGCCGATTGAATGTTGGTCACGCGGACTGCGGAACGAGACAGGTTAACGTGCCCGATAAACACACCATCGTAATTTCATTCAAGACTTTTTAAACCTTTTTAGTTGGTGCCCTGAACGAAATAATTTAGAGGTTTTCCTTATCGCCGCTTTGTTTTATTAGGAAAGGTGTTGTGCAATTGACTAAGCGACCACTCTGCTCTTCTAATGAGATAATGTTAGATATATACTAATGCTTTTAAGATTTGTATGTTCACAAATTTCATAATATATACTCATATATACACATAATAAGAATAAGTATATTATACACACAAATACTAAAACATACCTTTCCAACGTCCCATAAAATGTAAAATTGGCTAACATTGCAATCGTTACTCGTATCTTTACATGAAGAAATATAGGCAGTTCAAGACTGCACGACTACGAATAGATAAATCTAGTTCTACTTCGCTTCAAAGATCGAGTTTTGTAAGTAGCAACAACAAGTAACAATAAGTAAGTGGCTGGAAGCTGAAGCTGGAGTAGTCGTGACAATGGTAGGAATTCACGCAGAGACGTCGGTCGTACGGTCGGGCCTAGCGCCGGGTCAAACATTCTAATGTATGACGCAATGCCACAACTGGATTTGCACTCGTCTCTGATACTCTATGTTAATAGCCTTTTGGACAATCTAAACTTACCGTACTTACTTACCGACTGACACACGCACAATCGAATTCTTTTAATGTTAATACTTGTTGTTGATAATCGCTCGTTTAATAATCTATTTTTATGTAAGCTGATATGGAAATTACAAATGTTAGTAGTGGTTTTCTTATAGCGTTTCTTAACGTAGAATAAGATATTATATTGGCATTATTTTTGAAGTTTTTTTTTTCAGAAATCAGTAAAACCAATTTAATCATATATTATTTTTTATTAGCCAAAGTAAATTAAACTGAATATAAAAAAAAAACTTTCATTTTTAAAATAATCACAGATCAAAAATAAGAAATATAAAAAGTTTCTAATAATTACTTATATAACTAGGCTTCATTCTGATCTTGTGTTTGTTAATTGATAAAAAAAATATAAAATAAGTACTAAAGACGTCTAAATCAAACGATTCCTTAGCTACCCGATATATTTAGTTAACACTTGCTTGTATCGCACAGAGATGATTTCTCAACTGCCTATATAATGAGTCAATGTATATGTTACATAGCAAAAGTAGTCTCGTGCGGCTCGCGTTATTATGACATCGTGCAGTACGCAGACAGCTTGGCGCGCCACTTTTTTTTCCCAATAAACCTATTTCTTTTTGTTCACAAATGTCGGATGGCTGAGTAGGCGGTTGTCGAGGCGGAAATTGTTAACTTTCTTTTTTATAGCCTTCGTAAATATAACGTCGTCAAAGTATCTTTTTAAGTATACTTTTTGAGTTGTTTTTGCTAATAACTCTACCTGAGACGTTTCGTTTAAGAAAATATTGAGAATAATGAATGACGACGACTTGGGGAAATTAATTTTCATTTATTAATAATTTCTTGGCTCTAGCATCAAGGCAAAAGCACGATGTTCACTTCCACCACTCAACACGAAATTCCTGGCAAAATTCGGCGGAAAGTGGGCAACGGAGTGTCTTAACACTAAGTTCCCTCTGGTTACCGTGTTACATACTGGATATGACGTGAACTATTTTTTTTAAAAAAGATAACAATTCAAATACCTTTATAACGAATAAAAAATATTAGAGGCATTGTCGTCATATTTTTAATGATGACTCACATAAGTTCACAAATTACGCAATACATAATACAACTTTTAATTTATTAGATACTGGTATAATATGTATATTATTATATGTGAGTCATCACAATAGCTCTCACGTTGTTATTTTAAAAATAATATAATATGAAATTTCTATGTTATATTAACTTAAAATGAACAGTCTTATACAGGACCTTCGTACAGGCTATATTTATTAGTGTACTAAAACATCTAGTGAACAAGAATTTTGTGTACTAATAAAGCTCTAAAAGGAGAATTGGTAGACCAAAACGGAGATGGCGAGACGAGCTGGACCATTATAAGCCTGACTGGTACTCAATAGCGCGAAATAGACAAGAGTGGAAGAAGTGGAGAGAGGCTTTTGCCCAACAATGGGATGGTGCAGGCTAAGAAAAAAAAAATTGTGATAATTATAAAAAAATTCCAAACTCATCAGGAGAGTTTTCTATTTTGATATCGATTTATTTTGAAAGTAACGAATTGCTCTACCTCACTGAGAATTTATATAAAAACAATTAATTACTATATTGGAGTAATTAATGTCAAATTTTATAAGCTACTATGTTATTAAAAATTGCTAGATCGATTCTAATAAGATTCGGGGTACCACACTAATAGTTTATATTGGTTTATTTTTTGAATTCATTTGATCTCGGTAAATAATATGAATAAATTATTGAAAGTCTATTTATATTTACAATCACAATTTATTATGTAAATTATAAACAAAATTATAGCAATAATTAATTTATTATATGGACACTTTTGTATTACATCGTTTTTGTCGTTTTATTATCCCAGCTTGCAGGTGATATTGCCTGTAAATATATTCTTTGGTCATCGCTTGTGCTGAAAACATTCCTCTGCTTCTTTGTAAAATTTCTATTTTGGGTCCCCAAGTTGGGTCTAGAGACACGTGCTTCCGAAATGCATTCTTAAAAGCGGCGATTACCAATCCTACTATAAACAACAACAATAATAAACCAATAATCGATAGTAGTGCAACATTTGCATAAATAAAACCAACGTGTGAAAGAAATTGATAGTATATTTCGTTTATGAAAGTGTAAATCAAAAATATAAAGGAGATTAGCCATGATATTTTGATATAACTTTTTTGTTTGATCCCCAACATAAAATGTATGTCTTCGGAAAATTTGTGTATGCCATACCATATAACAAAAACCAAGCATTCTATAATAGCAATAAAAGTTGAAAATGCAGTTACGAATCGGCGAAAACCGTAAGCGAGAACATTAATACCGTAATTATTTAAAAGAGGTATTGTTATTAGAAATAGAAAAGTAACAACACAAAATGTAATCACACCTGGATATTTTGCTAATCTGGAGTGTCTACTCATAATCACTTCAAGAATATTAAAAAGATATATAACACTTGTTGAAATCCCTAAAATGGTGTTACAACTAAAAACGATCACTAAATAAAACCTCCTGTTTTGGTACTGATATAAAAGTCTAGGAATTTTTTCGAAGCTAAATGACATTTGTGACTTCATCAGCGCCGAGGCTCGTATTCCATATTCAAAAGCATAGGGACAGCTCATCATTGCAATAGTTAAAATATATAAAATAGTAAATATCGTACATGTTACAACACATATTACGACATCTGAAAAACAAGGAGATCGAAATGAGGCACTCGACGCCAACGTCACCATCAGACCGGTACCGATGTTCAAATTGAACACTACATGCATTATGGGGCTTGACAGTCTAAATCTCTTCTTGAACTCCTTAAAATCTAGGTCCAGCGAATCTTCATATTTAGCCACTACTCCTTTTTGCAGCATAGACCCCATTAGCAGCGCCGCAAGGGTAACCACGGGATAAATGACAAAGATGCTTACAACCCATTTCAAAGATTTATTTCTCTTGAAACAACTGAGAAATATTACTAAACAAATAATACTTGACGCGAGACAAACTCTCCATGCAATACTGTCAGCTCGATTATTTCTTTCTATCAAGTATTTTCGCCAGTATTGATATTCCGGAAACGTTTCATAGAGATTTTCACAATAAGAAAATAAATTTTGATATTTGATGCATTCCTGATTTACCGTGTAGTTGGTGGCGAGGCTTTTGCAATACTTCGTACTCCAGGAGCCACACGTGTAGAACGGTATGGGATTTTCGAGACTTATTAAAAAGTAATGCATGAAAAAGGACGTCACTATATGATTATAAATAAGGACAACAGCTTGCCAAGCAACTAGCACGTAACCAACAAATGCTAAACACGGACGAATCTTCCAAACGTCAATGCAGTCTCTATTGGTAAACTGGCCCACCACGGATTCCAGATATAGCATAGGTATGCCAAGAATTATATAAAATATTGCGATAAATATAGTGAAACCTATCGTTCCTTGAATCATAGCGTTGTTTGGGGTGCTATTAATATTCGATATTCCAATAGAATGGCAAATTAAGGCCATAATATATATTTTTCTCGATTTCCATCTGTTCTTATCTTCACTTAAGGCCATCTTACACAATTAATTTGTTTATTTTTTTATTATTTCTCACAAATCACGACCAACTGGTTATACAAAATCTGTAATACCATATTAATTACATAAACACATTTTTTACTTATTTTGTAGATAGGTATTTTTTTTAAATTAAATACGCATTCGTATAGAAATTATATTAGTAGCTTCAAAAGATTTTACTTAAACCATTATAAAAAACAATGAAAAAAATATTGCAAATAAAAGTCGGGGCAAGTGCGGGGCAGGGGCGCAAGGTTAGGGGTAATATTTCCAGATTTCCTTTGTCTACCCTCAAAATTATTGTTGACAAAATTAATATGGGTACCGACTTTTTATAATATAATTATGCATAATAATACATAGAAAACATAATGCGACATATATATAATTAAAATACATGTGACCCAAGCAAGCCGCGCAGGTGTCTACTATGCAATGAAATTGCAATTGATAAACGGCCACAGTTTCACTTTACACGCTCAGATACAGCCTGGACCCGTTCTTGTTGTCCACAAGGCTTTCATGTTTCGCACTCGTCCGTGTGTAGTACTATCTACTAATAACTTTATCAATATCTCTTTAGTGTTTTTGTATCAATGTTAGATTAACTTTTTAAATATTGAATTGAGGACAGTCATATAGCGGCACAAGCGTGTGATTGTGAACGCGATAGGTTGTGGGTTCGATTCTCATTCTAGGAAATGAAATATTTAATATTTTCTTTTTTCATTTGGTAATGAAGTGCTGAGTTCCTCTACTTTAGAATTCGACGGGAAATGGGGAATTGAGATGACTTAATGAGAACGGAGTGTCGTAACACTATGTTCCTAGATTCCCTCTGCTTACTATGCTATGAATGTCAAGCTAAAAAAATTCAATTGCGTTCAATTCAATTCAGGTTACATATAAATACTCGTAAGTACCTAACAGTAGCAAAAAGCTAGCTGCGCGCCCTCTTGATACTTTGAGCATCGTCTCATCGCCGGGAAATAAATAGGACGCGTCTCTTAAGTGAAATTTTTAATTATTAACAAAAATTAAACAATTTTTTTGCATGATATAACTAAATACCATGCATAGGAAAGGATATTTTCAGCAAAATGGACGAAGACACGCTGATAACGATGATGAAATTAGATAATTTTAAGATAATATAATTAAGTAATTTAAAAAATACTTTTTAATGTTGCTCTTAATGCCCTACCCTACCCTACTTTTTCAATATTTTAATATAGCTTCGAATCTAAAAGAAAAGCAAAGTTATTTGCAATGTGGACTAACTACGCTTTTCCTATCAGCAAAAATATGCATCTTCTATTTACTTTAACGTCTTATCTATTTATATTATCTAATCATTTCTGCAACGTACTACAGTACAAAAGATAAAGTTAAAAAATACACTATTTTGCTAACCCCACCTTTATTTGTTGACCTACATTCAATTTTACTGTAATTATTATTTAGTTTCCTTTTATAATTTTCGATATATTATTCTTTTAAATAAACTCAATACTTTTAATGTCGTGATGGCATCTTAACAGTAATACTCCTCCTTTGCAGTCGGGTAAAAACAACATAAAATAGAAAAAACGCGGCGTTGATGGCAGTTTTGGTAGCAAGGGTGATGTTTGGGAACGAAGTGTCTTAACTCTTAACATTAGATACCCGAAGGTGTTAAGCAAGTAATAAAACTTGAGCGAATATCTGAAGAAATCGGTTTCTATGTTGGCAATTCTCGTAATAGAATAATAGGTACATTTTCGCAGCGTCTTGATTTAAGTACATTTTTTAACATTTTCTCGTAGAGCGAGGATTATGTAATTTTCAGAGATTACTTTTATCTTTATAGTAGTAGTTTTGAAATTGGTCGTAGGAAAAATCACCAATTTTCATTTGCTACAGCCCCTAGAAGTTATTGTTATCATTTAATTTTCTAAAATAAAATTGAAAGGTAGGCCTTTGAGCCATATTGAAAAAATAAAAAATGAGCGTTAACAGTTAGGCTGTATTTTAACAACTTAATTTTTTAAATAACTTATTTTTTTTAATAAAAATTATTCCAAACATCTCTAGAACGATCGAAATTCGGTAAACATATTTGGGGACTAAATTGATTGCACTCTGTTTATACAAACATAACTTTTGATAACTTTTCGCAAGTCACAATCTTAAGACGCTTTTGTTTATGAAACTTGTTTTGTTATTCGTGTAACTAATTGTATCTGATGTTCTTTATTCAAATTTCATAAGGAGAACCATTTAAGTTTATAATCTATATTTTTTTTAAAACAAGGTAGGCAGAGGGAACCTAGTGTTAAGATCGTTCCCATTAGGATAATTAAAATTATTACTTTTATAATTCGATTAAATAATTTAAAAGACATGTAGAAACATGTATATTTCGTAAATCATGGAATGTCAATATTACAGTAACAAACTGTAACCTCGTTAAAATTTCTATATTTTACATACATTTGTATAATAATTCTTAGGCAAGCTCTGTTATCATGGAGTATCTTGAGCAAACAGTACGGATTGGACCACAACTCGCTATTGATTTTGACTGATTAGAGAGCACAAGTGCCCGTTATTTAATCTATGTTTACAGTTCTGCCATTCAAGGGCAAATACAGGTCTCGACATTTAAAGCTTAAAACATACTTAAGATTTGAATAATTGTTGGTAATAGTTACAATTCATATATTTGTTTATATTTCTATAACATTGTCTTATTGTGTTCATAATATTTTATCTTAATCTTTATATTGTTTATTTTTGTAGCTCTACTTTCATACTAAAAAAATGTCTTTTTTCTCTTTATTTTGAATAGCTCTACTCAATGAAAGTTCAGGCGTTCTACACTAACTGTAGCTTAAACGTATAAACCTTAAAAACAAACAACATTCTTACGAATCGTTCCTAGCAGGGTAATCAGAGGTAATGAAAATATAAACAACAACAAAAACAACAATCCGCTGTGGATTGTTTTAATGATTTTGTTAAGTAACAGCAACACAATGATTAACAACAATGAGGTGAAATACCGACAACCTTACGACAAAATATCGAAATCGTGACCAAATGTTGTTATAACTAAAACAAACTTTAAATACAATTATTATAGTATGATTTGCATTATCCGCTTATCTCGCCAACTTTTCACCGTCGATATTGCTATCCCTCTCTGCTATTGGAGGCGTGATTCGGCATTACGAGTAGAATTACACAGCGATGTTGTGAAAAATATATCCGTCCTGGTCTATCATGGCGACCCTTGACCTAATGGATCGATTTAGTGAAGGTGGCGAGTCGGTGGCTTGAATCGATTAGTATTAATTCAGAGTAGCCAGATCACGAATTATACTACTTAAGTCTTGCTTTAATATAAGATTAATATTTATATCATATTTTTATAGAAGCAATCTCTCTCTCGGTTTAAAAAAAAAATTCTTAAATTTTCCCAAGGAGCCCTAATCCTTGTAAAATCTTTAAAAAAATTGACTGTGAATCCTTCTTTCCGACCATTAATCCTATTTAGAAAAATATATAATTAGTTATGTGTGTACGTAATAAGTAACCATAAAAATATATCAATGGTCCTATAAATGTTTAATATTATTTAAGACATAATTTTTTTGTAAATTTTATTTAATTAAATTCTTATGTAAATATTAGTTCAGACGGTACCAACTAAAGCTATCTTCGTGTCTATAATTAGGGACCAATCAGGAACTGAAGCTTTTGTGTAATTTTTTAATCGAGCATGACCGCCAATCTTTAAAAACAAATTCCTACTGCCTCCCTAAAGATATAACAAGATTTTTCGGTAGCTTTTCCACTTCACTAAGCTGCCTTACTGAATCACTTAAAACTGGGAGAGTCATTTAGAAGGTCAATCATGGATTAGGGACACTGACAGGATATAGCATTCTCCTACGGATATCCATAGGTTGTAAGAAATGGATGGATTGACCTTTAGCGCTGTAACCCAATCAATATAAACAACATGCAATGGTGCGCAATCCACATTTATCGTTCTCGTTATGTCAAATAAAAGATTTTATTTCATCAACTTCTTCAAATTCACCATTCGATCCGACCAACAATTAAAACAAAACTTACTTTATTGAAGTTGTTGTATTTGAAAATATATTTTCATTATATAATTTCAGTGAATATCTGCAGCAAACCACAATTTCCCATTAACTAACTAGCCTTAACGGAAGCCGGTCTGCAGGAACATAAATCACTAGAAAGACACGCATGGCTTATCTCACCGTGCTTCCGCGTCCCAGCAGTTAAGATCACAGCCTCAGATCTGACTGAATCTTTGTTGGAGTTTACAAATAACTCCCTTTCTGCAACTCACCGAATACGCGAACCACAATTAATTGAACTGTTAAAAATAATATTAGAAATATTATTCAGAATGATCTTATTTGAAGTTGACTGATCATTAATTTATCCAATTTTGTTAAGTAAATTGTTATTGTAAACGCGATGGTGGTGGATTCGATCCCTACTTGAGGAAATGTGGCGTAGAGTACCGTCACTGAAAGAGCAATGCTTGAATAATTAGGCGGAAAGTGGGGAACTGAGTGTCTTAACACTAGGTTCCCACTGCCTACTCAGTTAGATGGGGCATATAGCGTGAAACTGAAAAAAAACTGTACAATTTATTAAGCCCAATACAAATATAATCAAATATTTTTAATTATTCCCTGATAAAGCAGAGAACAATCGATAAAGAGCTAAGAATAACTGATATTCATTTGTCCAACAACCCATAGATAAAACACACAAAAACAAAATAAAATGTTTATAATAACTCCATTTAAACCATTGAAATATAATAAGGTAACATGAAGAAAATATGAGGCATTGTGGATTCAACCAACGTTGACTATTATCTTTCGGATGACAAATGAACTCGAACCTTTGCACGCTGCAGGTATAAATATAAAACTAAAATTTAATACGACACAAATTTAAATTGCATATACATTGCTGCATCTGTGCGTGCACGAGAATAAAACCCGCGTGCGTGCTAGTTGTGTGCAGTGATGAAGCACTATCCTCACCAACCGAACGAAATGAAGAGTTAAGCCGATTTAGATGGAACTGATAGAAGGGACGAGCGCGATGCTAATTCAAAAACATAATTTTATATTTACGTAGGTATTGGTACCTAAGATAATAATTTTGAGATCTCAGTGTGTCCTTAAGTTGACAGATATCAGTCAACTTTGACTGATGACCGTGATGACTTGGTGGCGATTTTAACGGAAATGGTGATATTGTAAATATTTTTGAACGTAAAAACCGAGAAAAAAAAGCGAGACCAGTTGTGGCGCAAGGATACAAACTTCAACAGGTTGTGGGTTTGATTCCCTCTCAAGGAAATGCAAATATTTAAATTTCTTCGCTCTGGTGTCGAAGCAAAATGCGGTGTTGAGTTCCGCCACTCAGCATGCAACGCCTACAGAATTCGGCGGATAGTGAGAAGCGGAGTGTCTTAACACTAGACTCTCACTACCCTGTTACATGAAGGATACAGTGTAGCGCTTTGCCTCGACGCCAGAGCGAAGAAATGGAAATATGAATATGGAATTTAAACATATATTTCATATCCTCGAGTGGGGATCGAACCCACAACCAAGTAACTAAGTTATTTTATTAACAATTTTGTACCATCTAATCAAACAAAGGATCATACTAATTTAATAAAATAAATAACTGTAAAACATAAGTTAATTATAGAAATAATGCTTAAAAATATTAAATTACTTAAACCATAATACGAAAAGATCGATAACAACCGAACTGCGCACAGACATAGAAAGTGGCGTAGCCTACGGGCCTACTCGCCCGCGGGCCACGTCCATCGGGACCGGCTGGGCTCACATCACGTAATCACTGCCGATGCTATTCATCATCTCTATATACCTACTGCTTACAAAGTAGTTGTAAGACCTGAGACATGGGCACTTTGGTCTGCACGTGCTGACCGACCACCATCGAGAGGACGATAATTATCTATCATAAATATCTCGTTCTATATCTTATAAAATATGACATTTCAAATTAATAACCAAATATAACGATTCATCACTTTAATAAGTATGAAATAATATTAGTTTCGAACGGCTAGTAGTAACAAATTCATATATAAATATCAGCTTCACGCTACATCCCGCTCACAGGTAGGTAGCGTGAGGGAACCTAGTGTTAAGACACTCCGTTCCCCACTTTTCGAAAAACAAATTAATATATAATGTAATATGTGTTAATGTTATTTTGTATATTATATAAGAATATAGACTAAAATAAAGAAAACAAAGGCTATATAAAATATATCAAGAAATAATAATATAGATTGACGTGAATGCGGGACTCTAAAAACCATCAAACCGTTGGTCAATAGAGCTAGCGTAGGTTATCTTCCAATCAATCTCCCCACCTGCACTGGCCAGTAGTAAATCTTCATTATTGTCGTTTTTTTTGACTAGTTTACTGTTATTTTCGCCATTCACCGACTTCGCTTCGCTCAAACGCCACGAGGCGAATGGTGAATCGGAATGCTGTAAACAATCAAATGCAAAATATCTATAGAGATTTCACAATTGTATAGATGATACGTTCATATTTTTGTTTTAAGTGCCTATTAGTTATGTGTGACACTATTATGTAGTGGATATAAGGTTTATTATATTGTTTAAGCTGTTAATGTCTGTCGTAGTTTAAGACTATGTTTTAACATATTATTAAGTATATATAAATATTTAAGCGTTTTTTTTTGTTTTGTGAAATTTTATAAATTATTAATGAATTATAATGAAATGTTAAATAGATTTATTGCTGTATCTTATCAATAAAGCTCAAAGATTTCCTATGGAAATTTAAATGTATCATTATAATTTGTTTATATTATAATGACCCTTTTTTCAAGATACCGTATACTTAACTTCCGGTCAACAGTGCATTAATAATAATTATTATTAATAAACCTACTTATATTTATATAGTTATCATCCAATACTTAATATTAATTATAAATTCACAGCAGGGTAGATAGTGGGAACCTGAGAACGTGGTGTAAAGACACTCCGTTCCCATTAAGACACTTCCACTCCGCATTTCCCCCCAAATTCTGGAGGCATTGCATATTGAGTAGAGGAACTCACCGCAATTTTCCTCAAGGGGAATCCATAACCTGTCTTGTTTATAATCGCACTCTTGTACTCCTGCGTCACGACTGTCCCCAGCTGGCTTTATATATATTTCTCTTAATACCGATTTGCCTTTAAGATATCAGCTCTGATACGAGACATCAAGTTGCTATCCATCAAACTGGTTACAAGCTAAGACTGACTCTGTTCGTCATTAAATGTGACCAAAAAGGATTTAAACTAGTCTTAATAAGGAAAGCTTTGGCTTACTATAGCAAATTTAACCACTTCACTAAGTTAAGTAAGGTTGTGTTGCAGTATGACGCTCCTATTAACTTCATGTGCTCCTCAAATTTGGACTTTGGGAAAATATATGTAACCATGATGACTTTCGAAAAATATATATAATCTAAATAAATGTATTAAATTGACTTTACATTTATTCACTTCACTATTTTCGCGTGCAACCAGTATAAGTTAAAGCTAAACTAGCAGGGATTTGGAATATTTTTTTTAATCAAAGTTTATTATAGTCTTAAATTATTCAATTTAAGTTTTAGCCTTTTTGAATAAAACTAAAGCTAAAATTAGCTTAGGTCCATATATATGTATAAAATAAGTATAAATTCCAACTTGTAGGCTTGTAACACATTTTAAGATGAAAGTAAATAAAACTAAAAAATTAAACACCCTAATAACTTAATAAACAAAACAGAAATACTTATTTTTTTAAATTCGTTAATAATTGTAAAAAAAATACCATTGAAAACGAAAATATGAATAAAAGTTTTAATCATAATATAATACGCTAGCAGTCCACTAATTACTTAAGTAATTGTTGTATCATAAAAGATAATAAAAGCCACTACAGTGTTTACCCACTACATACTAATTAAATGAAAATGAGATCAAAATAAATACCATAGCCGCGCACGTGACTGTACCTACAAGCATGTACATTGCAGTACGGTCAACAAGTTGTGGCCGTTTTCAACTTAGCTACAGACGTTTGCGCAAATTTGATTTTAAGATTTTTCTTACTTTTGAATATTGTCTTCTTGAGTTTATATGGGGCCAATACTCGTTGGGCGTACTGTTTTGTACGTGAGTCGGTTCGGCGCGTGGGCGTACGCGTTTCCCGAGACCCCAACAGTTATATCAATATGCCGACTGACGACTCTCAAATTGATGGCATTCACAATTATGCGCATAATGCAAACACCATACATAACTTGTCTTAATAATATATTGTTTAAAACAATAAAATTGCTCATCTACAAGACTATAGAGACGTGAGCCAAATCTCAAGAATACTTTCGTAGAGGCTATTTTGGTGATTTTTCTTACATATCTTAATTAAAATTAAAATATATTAGATAATTTTTGTTAATAATATCAATATTATATTTAAGTTTTGTACATGTAGATTAATTTATTTGTTTTTATAAACTACAGAATTTGCTAAATAATTTTATAGATATTATTTTTTTATCATCATTTTCGTATTTATGATAAAAATGAGAGTTCAAAAATTCAATCTGTCTGCCCACCCCATAATAGTCTTGTGCCTACCCCAAAAGTTTTACTGCTAACAAATTAACCCTGAAAATAAAAAAAATAACATTACACGAACAAATCCAGACTTCCCTAGGAAATATCTTCAGATACGCTCATGCCCTCTGCTAGTGTTGTTGCTACCACATAAAGAACCTAGGCAAATAAATAAAATTTAATTATAATAAATATTATTCTATTTTTAATAAACATTAAATACCTACTAATATCTAACAAGATCCTAGCCAGTCGAGTCCGTTGCCTTTGATGGTGACATCATCGCGTAGTAATTTTAATTCAGAACTCTACATAAGTGTCTTGGTTTTGTTAAAATGAATTAGGATATTGAATTTGATATTTACATAAAATATAATATAGTAACTTGTTTTATTTTATTTTTAAAACAAGCCATTATTATTTTAAATAACTTTTTTTAACATATTAAGGTTACATCACTGATACTACTACTTATATATCGTCTATAAACATAATATATATATATCTATGTTTTCATTTACACACTGTATACTGCATATGGTAGGGTAGGCAGAGGAAACCTAGAGTTACGACACTCCGTTCCCCACTTTTCGCCGAATTTTTGAAGAGAACAGAGTGCGTTAACACTACGTTCCCAGTTACCTCTTAAATATATGAAAATTAAGTTGAAGCTATGAAGACAAACTAAGCTTAATAGAAACAACGCTGTCAAAATCAAAGATGTGAAATATATTTATAGATATTTACGTCCAAAGCTAACGAGATATCAATGGCAAAAGTTCCGTTATCATTTAGTCAGATTACGGCAATTCGTGTCCATTGATAAAAATATTACAGATGACTAATTCTACGAATATTTTAATAGGCTATAAAATATGTAAGTTTTATGTAGTTAATAAATAAATCAATGTTAATTCAAATTCGCTTTCTACAAAATATTTATTAAGTTGACGTAATTTTTTTAAGCTTCTCGCTGAATCCCACACATTGCAGAGTAGGCAAAGGGAACCTACTGTTAAGTCACTCCGTACCCCATTTTGCGTGTTGAGTATCAAAACTCAACGCCGCTTTTTGGCTCGACACAATAGGGAAGAAATGGAAATATAATTTTAAATAAATATTTAATTTCTTCGAGCGAGCATCGAACCCACAACCAGTCGCGTTAACAGTCACACATTGTGCTCCTGTCCACGACTGGACTAAACGTATAGTTGTTTAGGAACAATTTACAGCTTACGTCAATACTGGTCGTGATGAAGAGATTAACTTTTGACTGACAGTTAGGTTTGGTAGACGCGGGTTCGCGTTCACCGGGAAGTAGCTACTTCAAAATTTTACTATTAAATACTATACTATAAAAAAAACTATTTTTTTACTATTTATTAATTTGTGTAGTAATTGTTGGTCTTTTGTCTATTAAATATGTTCTTTTCTCTGCTGTTGAGGTAGAGCTCAGAAAGAGAGAGAAAGTAGAGTGCGGAGTGTCTTAACACTACGTTCCTTCTGCCTGCATGCGGGATACAGTGTGAAGCTGGAAATAAATGTTGATAATTGCGTCGAAATTGTCGCTTACCTTTAAGCGGCGGTCGCAGCCATTCTCACTTCTACTTTCATAAGTTTCATACATAGTATTATTTCATAGTGAACAAGTTTTTAGTTATTTTCATGTTTACTATCCACTAAATTTATGCAACGAACAAAAATGAAATCTTTAGGTACCTAATCTATAAATTAACTTAACAATAGGTTTTTTCGATAATTATATAAAACTCTATTATATAAGATCTTAAGACTACCAAAATCTAATTGTTATCAGTGTTTTTAATGTGGGTCAAAAAATAGACAATTCTCCTTAATGACTGAGTCGTGAGCAGCATGCGAACATAAAGCCTCGATACCATCGCACTGACGATATTTCCGGCAGCGGCGTGGGCGTCGCGGTTCTAGACATACCTACTTAGGTTCCCTACGCGAAAATATTTTAAAAGGGAAGCTTAAAATTAAATTAATAATTTATTCCGCTTCACGTGGTATCCTGCACATAGTAGATAGGCAGGAAACTCAGTGTTATGACACTCCGTTGCCAATTTTCCGAGGAATTCTGGAGACATTGGCTGTACAGTCAGACACTTGTCGGTAATTTTGTTTAGAAAGAACCATATTTCATACGTTAATTTATAAAGATAATAAAAAATTAAAAAACCTCTCTGTTTGCAAACATTTTTATATTTTTATTGTATAACGATTTTTTCTTTTCATATCGTGTTTAAAACAAACTGGTACACTGAAACAAATAGGTCACTAAGAACTTTTATGGTTTTAATTTAATATTTCGTTTGCGAAAAACCACAACGACGTGACGCAGACGATGAGCAGTGCGTGACATCATTCGCTTAAACTCTAAATGAAAGCTGTCAAAGACTACAAAACTTTTAAGTTATTTTACGTAACTTCTGGTAACGAGAGAAAATTTAAAATACTCAATTTAATTTATACTAGTGTATTTGTTAAATAAATGTGTCTAAGTAGTTCTTGCAATCTATTTTTTTCCTTAAGTAAGCTGACCACATCTACCACATCCCTATAGACTTATAGTCGGGCCTAATTGGAGCAGTTACATATACCAACAATTTTTATATATACATATATACATAGTACATACTTCATTAAAAAATAATATATTACGTGATCACATGATACGTCAAGAAAAGAGCTTTCGTGAAAAAAAAATGAGGCCGTTATGGCGCATGGCACCAGGGTGTGACTGTAACGAGATGGTTGTGGGTTCAAACTCTCACTTGGGTCTTTCATAATTATTTATTAATATTTTCATTTCTCCGGTTCAAAGGCAAAAGCGCGGCGTTGAGTTCCGCCACTCAATGCTTCGAAAATTCAGCGGAGCATCTGGAACAAAGTGTTTTAATACTAGGTTCCCTCTGCCTACCCTGTTATGTGCGGCTGCAGCTAAAAGCTGAAGAAAAAAAGCTACCACTTAAAGTCTGATTGACATTATAAAAACTAAAAGAAATAAAACTAAACTTTCACGATTATATCTTTTTTTCTCGAACTAATCGCACTCTAGGACTCGAATAAACTATATACTGTAAAGAAATTTAAATAAGCCGAAAAGCGTGCGCGCGCATGTATTGACGTGTCATTCTACACACCACCCCGGCTGGCCGCCCGCCCTCCGCTGTGATTGGACGACTACTGGGAAAATGGGAAATATATACTATTTTGAATATTAAATGTATGAACAATTAATTATATTTCCTTTTGATTTTTATATTTGTAATTAATTAAATCCTGTTGCCGAAAAGTTTTTCGGAAAAGTCACTTGGATTTGTATTGACATAAATAACTAAAATTTAATATTAAAACTCTATTAAATAAAATATGTATGTAAATGTATCAATTTTATAAATTATATAAAATATATCGCTTCTCGGCCTTTTGGTTTAGATCAAAGGTTGTAAATGTAAACGCGACGTTTTTGGGTTTGATTCCCACTTGGGGGAATGATATTTTATACCCTCAAGTTTATTATTTTAATTTCTTCGCTTTGGTAATGAGGCAAAGCGCGGCGTTGACTTTCGCTCAGCGTGCGAATGTCCTAATTAAGAACAGCGTGCCCTAACACTGGATTCCGGCTACGTGATATGTACGATATACACCGTAAAGTTAAAAAAATAATATAAAATATACATAAGATACATTCATTATCTAATGTGAAGTTTAATTTAACTAATCATTACTATATGTGCGTGAACATTAAGTAGTGGGATGGAAATAGCTCAAGAAAATTATAATAATAATTTCTTTATCCTAATTTCCTTTTTCTACAAAAAGTACTTAATATTTTAAAAAAAATGCCAAATATAACTTTAAAACGTAACTATTAGCAAAAACTAATTTTACGCACCTAATGGTAAAAATGTTTACTGCGTACGACCTTCAAAAATACTTTTCAGATTACCAATACTTAATGGAGTAACTATAACACAATAGTCTGTTAGTAATGTTGGTAAAGGTTACTCTTGTACGGTGGCCAAAGGTCGGTATAGAGCAGAATTTATTTAGCGCTCTAGGCTTTAATGTCAAAACGGCCTCTTAGTCATCTATCTGTAAATATTATGAAATTTTACAGAATTCTGTAAATATTATGAAATATAGCAGAGTAGGCAGAGGCAACATAATTTAAAGACACTTCTTTTCCTATTCTCCGCCGAATTCTGGAGGCATTGCGTTTGACACGGCGAAGGAACTCAACGCCGCTTTGCCTCGACACCAGAGCGGAAATTTCTCGAGTGAGAATCGAACTCACAACCTGTCGCGTATACAATCTAACTTTATACCCCAGCGCCACCACCGACACCACTCACAATACAACTTGTATAATAGCATATTTTACCAAAACATGACTAGAAAAATATTTGATGGCTTCTTTATAATCGCATCATAATGTTCGTTCCATTTCCTAACAGCATATAATCCAGCATATTGCTTCACGAGCATACATCGTATGCCAAGCTAAAATAGAACAAATTGCGAGTGACGATGCCTATCTGGTGAGCCGACAGCCCCCCACATCCCCCACGGACCCATTCAATTAGGTTGGACAAGTTATGCGTTTTTTATTGCACTCTCCTATAAAACTGACGCCTCGATTATTAAGAACTATTTAAGAATATGACTCGTGTCGTTTTGATGGAAAATTGATACTTACAGATATCATAAAAATTAAGTAGGTAGCCTAAAAAATTAATCAACAATAAATTGATATATAATTGTATAAATATTATTAACATGAGAGGCCGTCGTGGCGCAGCGGCACAAGGGTGTGACTGTAACGCGACAGTTGTGGGTTCGATCCCCACTCGGGGAAGTGGAATATTTATTTACGTTTATATTTCCATTTCTGCGCTCTGTTGTCGAGGCAAAGCGCGGCGTTGAGTTCTGCCACTCAACAGGCAATGCCTCCAGAATTCTGCAGAAAGTGGGGAACGGAGTGTCTTAACACTAGGTTAGAAGATGAAACTATTATCTAGAAACGAGATTTGAACTAATTAATTGATAAGTGTACATTTAGGTTTATTTTTACACGTATGTGCCACACGTGTGGTAAATAAAAATGTATTAATACTAATAAGCTTACAGAATAGGAAAAATACGGATACCGAAATTCATAAATTATAACATACATTTGCAAATTATATCTTTTAGTTGTTTAATTTATCTTTTTTTTTTTGTTTTGACTTTTTAAATATATTTTTTAAATATTAAATGACAACTAGTGACCAAAATAATATTTTTTGGAGTAAAACAGAGAGATAACAAAGTGATCCTAATAAGAGTTTCATTTTTTTTCTTTTGACGTACAGAACCCTAAAAAATAAAAAAAGATCTAAACAAAAAGTTTCATAAGTTTCATATACAATTTTACAGTCAATAATACCTACTCATATTCCATACTTAAACGGCCACCGCCGATCGTAGTTTGGCAGTAAAATTGATTAATTGGTCTTTAGTGTTGCCATATAAAATTATTTATAGTCTCGCACTTTCAAAGAAGTGTTTTAAAGCAAAAATGAGGGAAGTATATATGAGTACAAATAATTTGGTACAATTTAATTTATACGTTTTTTAGCACTGTATCTCACACAAGGCAGAGTAGGCCCTTGCCTACCTAAAAACTGCGGTCCTGTGTTAAGACACTCCATTCCCGTGAAGACACTTCGGATCCCCACTTTTTGCGGAATTCTGGAGGCATTGCATTTTGAGTGGCGGAATTCGACGCTGCGTTGCCCCGTTACCATAGCGAAGAAATGAACATATTTAATATTTAAATTTCCTCCAGTAGGAATCAAACCTACCACCAATCGCATTTACAGTCACACACTTGTGACGACAAGCCTCAGGCCTTATTTATACACGATTACACTTTCAAACAACAACAACAATCACTTTTAAAATATTTTTACACAAAAATGTTGATAAAATATTCCATGTTCCCATTTTCAATGACAAGAACGAAATCCGAGATGGTCCCGACGGCAAGCGTGCCACAATCCATTACAGGGCGGCGGGCCAGGGGTGGCGTCCACCTTCCATTAGATAATTAGCACCGAACCCCCTTCTTACCAGATTGCTAACACGCCGTGTCTTTGGTTCCTAATTGATTTTTGTAATTAAATATCTCATGATTTCTGCAATTAAGAACATTAAAAAGTAGTTCAATCTATAACTGGAAACACGGGCCTTTAAAATATTTGAATTTGATAATGACATCTCAATTAAGTATTAAAAATATTATGCTTAGTGAAATTTAGGAATTTAAAATGAAATTTAAATCATATGCTCTAATTAATTAATATTTTGACTGTTCTACATAATATTTGAGTGTTTTGACTTTCTTGTCATGATAAACACCGCCATAAGGCAATTGGAGCATTTCTGATGATTCTCTAAGGTATCCCACTCGGAATTTATCTATTATATTGATATTTCCTAGGTCTGGTTAGGTTAGATTTCTCTGTCTACACCATCAGATGCGGAAGTACCATTTTTATTATTGGAACTGGTATATTTTTTTGTAAATCTATAATTTAGACTTTAACATTCTTTATTAAATATATTACGTTTCGGCTTTAACTAAGTTTTCTGAAACCAAAATGTATTTTTATTATGTTAGTTTAGTATAAATCCAAAAAACTAAAATTTTAAGTATAATTTAAATCTACATTATGGAGTAGAGGTATATTCTACGAATTATATTTGTTGAATAAAATTCTGGAAATTAATGTAACGTTATAACATAATTGTACTATCTAGGAGAACAGAAATCTTTGAACACATCTAGAGAAGACAAAGTTAATAAATAGATAAAAGGCATCCCTTATAAATCACACCCTTGCACAATGCACTATTTCACCGCAATGACGCCATCAAATTAAAAAGTTAAACTTTCCCCCGAAGGGTTTGTATTATCACGACTATCTAATGAGGTAATGGACAACCGAGGGGGCACAGACGGGCATAGAGGGGCACAGTGGGGCACATCGACACGTGGCGCGCACGCGACCCGGTCTCCAAATAATTTCATTATTAAAAAGGAGACCGATGAGTACAAATGTGGCACATTATAATTATTGCGACCTTATTTTAGTGACACTTACGTGCAAATTTATGCTTAATATGTTTTTGTGGAGGAATGTTTTACTTCTTTTTTTATTTTTGTTGGGTTAGTTAATATGTATAAAGTAATAAAATGAAACTGTTTTTTTTTTAATTTAAATTAAGATGATTGTTTGTGTTAAAGGATCGTCTTAAAGCATAGACAACTAGTCCGGTCGTATTTAGCTATAAAAATGTAAACGCACTAAAACTCACAAATATCTCGTATAAGCTCCATATATCTCTGAAATGATGATGATAATAAGTAGGTACAGATAACATTTTTGTACATAATAATGAGAATTATGTGACGAATTTGTCTTTTTCTATTTTTTTTATATAACTTACTATTCTCCATGACAAAAAATAAATATATATAAATATAATGGAAGCGGATGGGTCCGAAGAGCTGAGGATCGAGTGTGGTAGCGAGAATTGGGGAAGGCCTAAGTCCAGCAGTCCACAAAAGATGGCTGTTGATGATGATGATGATGATAATGTTGCACATATTAGACATTTCCAATAAATAAACTAAAACAAATACAAAACAAAAAATATGATGACAATTTTCTTTTCAAATAAGTAAGGATTAGGTAATAATTAACAATCCTTGAACTGGGTTCAATTCCCTTATTACAATTATAAATAAATAATGAATCGTCATAACAGTCAATTTATAAAACGATGATCTACGGGCATTACCAAAAAAAAAACTGCTCAGCGGGTACAATAACCATCATTAATAGCTGACCGCTGACAAACGGTGCCTTTGCCCCCCATTGGCCTCTCTTTACCCTATTATTCCTATAAGCCCCCTCTCTCCCCATCCCTCCGCCGGCCCCATCTCCCCATTCGGCCAGGTGTAAAACTGCCCGGTCACGGAAAGACAGACATGCAATGCGGCTAATATGTTTTTATTATTAAAGTAAGCCACACGTATTGCATCCCTTCGACGCAGGGGGAGATGACCCATGAATATTTATACGGTGATTTGTTTATGGCGCTAAACGCTTCCTGTGGCATGTGGATGATAATAGATACTTTATTTGTACGAATAAGTTTTTAATTCTATACTATTTATTTTTTTGGGATTTTTGTATGTCAAACTAGTCTGTTCTGTTCTTTCTAATATGGCGTTCCGAGCGTGCCAGTTGAGCACAAAATCACTTCGCCAGTGTCACGTTGAATGGAAAACTCACGAAAGAGGTTGTACGGTAAAAAAAGAGAAATAATATTACACAACAGAAAAATTGTCAAACTAGTCACCGTCCGCAACTTCGTTTGAGCGGACTTAATGACCCTTGCCATGCTTGTTCTAAAAGTAAAATCCGTGTAATTGAAACTTGCAGAAAGTAGTCAAGACACTCCGTTCTCCACGTAACGCCACGACCTGTCTTGCAGGAGCGGAGAATAAAAACAATTTAAGAAAAGAATATTTCTTTAGAAAGCGTATAAAAACTGTACCGTAGCGGAATTAGAATCCGCTTCTCTTGGAAACCGTCAAATTTACATAAATATTTCCCTGAGTGGAGATTAAATTTACAATCATCACAGGCACAGTCAAACACTGTGCCACAATGGACAAAATTTGCAATGATTTTCATTTGTTATTTAAATCCATCCAGTAGTTGAGAAGATATGCGTATACAAATAGACAGACAAAAATAACATATACATTCAATGTACAGACACAATTATTTTACTATTTTATTATATTATAATTATAAATACTACACATTACATAAATGCATAAGTAAAGCTACGGTTTTCTATTAATAAAATATTATTATAATATACAGATAAATATTTCTAAAAAATATATTTCATTTATTGCTCTATACACTGGTTTTGTCACTCGTGAGTCAGTCAGTCAGTTGTCTAAAGAAAATTGTCCATGTTTAATATTAGTGTGAAAGCTGGTGAGTAATCGGTGATGTGAGTTACGTCAAGTTTAGTGCGGAGTTATCTTTATGTTGCTATCGTCAGAGTCCCGCTTCCTCCTTTATGACAGGATCAGATGGTAGATACGATAACACTGTTTAGTACATCGCAAGAACATCTGGAAACTTTTTGAGGGGGCTTTAGGTTTTCTAATAAGAAAATAAATCAGCTTATCACATAGCAGGTTATGCAGGGGGAACGTAGTGTTGGGGCACTCCGTTCCACATTTTTCGTCTTAGTGCCATAGCGAAAATATTAAATATGTTATTTCCTCAAGTGGGAATCGAATCCACAACCTGTGGCGTTTACAGTCACACGTTGTACCCCTTGGGCTGGACTGGTCTCATTAGTTTACTATAAAAATATCAAGAATATGATGCACAAAGTCGACTATTCAATTAAAACATAGTTATCAGAAATATACGAATAGAAATGAATCCTTGATTTTGTAGCTTTTAAAAACGATTTCGAAAAGTAAAGAGCCATTAAATTTTGATACCACTAAGAGGTCGTAAGTTGCCTCACTTACGAATGAATTGTTATTTATTAAATATTTTCATTTCTCTGCTCTTGCACCAAAGCAAAAGGCCCGGCGTTAAATTCCGCCACAAAGTGGGGACCGGAGTGTCTTAACACTAACTTCCCTCTGCCCACCCAGCTAAGCGGGATACAGCGTGAAACTAATAACAAAAAGAAAACCCACACAAGTATTCATCATATGAAATGCACTAAATGATGTAGAGATAATACCGGTAATATAGATATAAAGGTTTCTAGCGTGGAATGCATTGTGTTGTAATTGCGCGCGTGCTCCGGCCGCTAACCGACGCCCGGGGAGCGCTCATGCAGCTTTGGAAGCATGCCGTGAACTGTCACTGACTGACTACTTATTAAATATTGCTATTGATAATATAACTTGCTTATATTGACAGAAATAAATTATTTAATATTTTCATTTCTTCTCTCTAGTGTCGGTCAAGCGCGGCGTTGAGTTCAGCAGATTTCAGCTGAAAATGTTGAACGGTGTGTCTTAACATTAGATTCCCTAAGCCTACCCTGCTGACGTGACGCTAAATAAATTATTTTTTAACAAAAAGAAAAACCGACTTCTAACAACGAACTAAAAAGTGAAAAATAATTATATAAAGATTTTATAATTTTGAAGTCGGTGCCAAGTAAAACAAACAGGCTTAGTAATTAGATATTGTAGTAAGGGTGTTGTAGCATTAGTTTGACACCGACTTCAAATGGGACCATTCGGGAAGCTCCACCTTTCAACGAAAAAAAAATTTTCAAAATCGGTTCACCCAGTCAAAAGTTATGAGGTAAAAACATAAAAAAAAATAAAAAAAAATACAGTCGAATTGATAACCTCCTTTTCTTACAGAAGTCGGTTAAAAAATATTCTTAATTTTTAATATAAATTATTTTATTTCCCGGTAGAAAATCGTAAAAAACACATATTAAAATGTATCATATTAATACGTAATTACATTATAATGCGACCCATCCAACAGTTCCCCAATCCCACATCCCCTTTACGTAACATTTACTGTCAATTCATTTTTTGACTTCCCAGCGCCACCCTCGACGTGACCCATCGTTTACCAAAAATTATGGGAAAAGCAAACATTACTCGAATTACAATGTCTTTTTCTACTCTATTTAGTGGTAGTTAATGTGGAAATTATTTTATTAGTGTGACATGTTTGCGTTGCGCTTCATTAAACTTCATATTTCATTGCCTTTGGGTATTAAAAAATTGTTATCTAGATATTATATAGAAATGTATTTTTTCTTTTATGTCTTCACTTCTTTTTTTTGGTATATATTTAATTGATTCTACAGATAAAAAAAAACAAAAATTGCGTTTATATTTAATACATATTATGTAGACATGTTATATTCAAATATCTAAAAAATAATTTAAAAAATCTATAACGTAGAAAAAAGAGAAACCTGAATTTATTGAATTACTTTACAGTGCTATACTTCAAATATTTTTTTCGTAATAAGTTTTTAAATGTCAGTTTTAGTAATCTTCAAGCATGACAAAACCTACTTTATAGGCGGCCCTTCTTTGAGTGGGCGGCGTTAACTATCGATCGCCGCCCGCCCAACGCCGCCCAGCCCCGCAAGGACCATTGCTTCATAATGTTCATTTTTTATTATAAAGTTTGATTGCTCATAATCTACTCGTATTATAGTCGAGAAATATTATAGAGTAATAGTACACTATACTTTTTTTTTATTTTTCTTTTTCATGACAAGCTAATGCAGAATTCAATTAGTTGAGTAAATAGTAACTTTTACATATGTATTTAATATTTTATTTCATTAATATTAATAAAACATAATGCTTTAATAATAAAAAATAAAAGTTTTAGATCTTATTTACTATGTGTGCTTAAAAATGATGATTATACATATATTTAAAGTTAATTTAGAATAAGGTATTACGGACTACCTCCGGCATCGCCGCATGACACCTATGTCATATTGTACCCAGTTTCTATTTGCAAATTGAATCTTATACCGCCATACTTAAAAGCGGAGAATGAGAATATGGTTTTACAAATGTAAATAATGTTCGCAATGTGTACTGAAGAATGAGTTACTTGTAGCGTGGGTGAAATAGCCAGTTGAATTATGGAAATGGATCGTCGGCACGGGCCGACGCGGACGTGCTGTTTAAACAATGCTATAACGGGATGAGGCTGCCTTAATGCCTTAACAGAGCATATTATCAAAATGACACGACGGACCACACGTATTATTTTAAGTTATATTTCTATATATACTATTTTAAAATCATTAAATAATATTTCATTAATTTTATAGATGAAATGTGTATTATATTTGATTTTTTTATATTATTTTTGTTTTAGATTATTTTGCACTTTTGTATCTACACATGTATTTTTGAGCTAAGATAACTTTATTAATCGTATGTACATGGAAGATTATATAAGAAAGACTACTGTTAGTGGCTTTTGACAATATAATAGAACTCAAAAAACGTTGGTTTCTAAAAATTTGATTTGTCTGTGTGTCCTGTTTGTCTGTTTATCTGAGATCGGCTGATGTCAGAAACAGCTTAATCAATTTATATGCAGTTTTCGCTATTATATTTTGGCAAACTTTCCCTAACACTTGTTCGTTTTATTTAAATCGGTTCATAAATATTCGACAAAATTGCTACAAAATAATTGTTTTATTGAATTGGTTGAAACTTAAGTTTTCATTATATGTTTTCTTTAAAATGAAAATGTTTTTAGAACATGAAAGAAATTGAGATAAGTAAATATATAGATAAGTGTGAATTTCTAGGGGGCGAAGCCGCGAGCGGGTTGCTAGTTGTTTATGTATCTTAGGTACCTACTTATGATTTGTCATTATTTATTTCACTTATTATTTGTTAAAATAAAATAAGATACACAAATTTGGTGAGGTACGGAAAATTTCTCTAGACTTATTATTTTATAAACTCAAAGCGTTTACAAATCCTAAACTTATAATATTTAAGGTTTTTCTACAATCAAATGATTAAATATATTATATCTTAGTATGTTTATTATTTACATATATATACTTAGTTACTTACAAATCTTTATTTCAGCGATAAGGTCGCCTGCTGCACAGTATTTTTATATTATATATTTTCTTCTATTTTTTGAGTGCACAATAAATAGTTTAATTATTATTACTAACTAAATACTTAGTACATGCTTCTATACATAGTAATTGCGATAATCAAACAAATCATTAAATAAGATACAACTCAGTTCTCGTTAATAACATCTTAGATATACAGTATATCTTATCTGAGCCAGCCTAGTAACAAGCTAGACTACCTAAGCCCCTTTTTCCGAGTCCCAGAAACAAGAGCAGGCATTTATAAAAGCAAGAGAAAATTACTTTCATATATTGCCACGCGTCACGCGACCCGTCCCTGATTGGTGGACACACGTAGAAATGGCACCGGAAACTCGGAAAGCTTTTTGTTGGTGACAAACGTTTTATGGACTTATACCTTTTTTGTGCTTTATAATTGGAATTGAATGATATCTACCCTATTAGTTGATAGATTGGTGATTGTTATCTGTGGTGTTAAGGAAATTTGTATAAATCTAAATAAATAATATTAGTAGATATACGCGCCAGGTTCTGGGTTCGATTCTCATTGGAGGAAATTGAATGTTGAATATTTTTATTTCTCCGCTCTGGTGTCGAGGCAAAGCGTGGCGTTGAGTGCAGCCACTAATCATCGGAATGCCTCCAGATTTCGGCGGAAATCTCTGCCTACTCTGCTACATACTTACATTCTGTATACAGAGTGAATCTGAAAAAAATAGTGTTTTATAAATTTTAGTAAATCACACAACTTACACATTTAAAGTAAGAATTTTAATATTTTTTATTATTTATTTACTGTGTAGATAACAAACAACCTTTGATACCTAAAAAGTGTTACAATTTCCTGCCTCTACCTTTTTTTTATATTATATGTTTCATATTAACACGTTGAAAACGAAAACAAACAATTCAACAAACTTCATTTACAATTGTCATATCATTAGAAACAAAATTTATTTACAATTCAATTTTCTTTGAACTTATCGCCAAAAGCGAACGATAAAATTAGATACGTCGATAAAAAATTGAAAGTAGATCACAACTAACTACCTATGCTGATAAAAGGAAATTATAAAACACACTACTACGTCACCTCCACAATCAACAATCACTGTGCCATTGGTTGAAATAAAATACACAATTATCTTAGACGACCAATGAAACATATTTTTATGCAAACGAACGGTTTTCTTTACAATCTTGTTATTGTTTGTTGTTCTTTAATTATGGCGATCCGAGCGTGCCAGTTCAGCACTAATCAATTTTACAATCTTTATATTACTTTAAAAGTATAATAAAATTAACGTCATCGTGACGTTGAAATCTGATTATTATAAGTTTTTTAATTCTAATTTAATTAATTCTGCAGTCTGGTAAGGCTTAATTCATCTATGAGAGGAAATTCCAGAACAGTCTATAAAAATAATAAAATCGGGGCTATAAAAATGTTTGGATAACTTTATTATAATATCCAATTGAAAACAGTTCATTATTTTTATTAGTATTCTGATTTTTTACCTAACCTTTTTGGGAACCTAGTGTAAAGGATTCCGTTCCCCACATTTTCGTGGTATTGCCGTTGATTGGCGGAACCCTCGAATTAAAATATTAATAAATAATAATTCATTCCCCCGAGTGGGAATCGAACTCACGCACATTCGTTTTGCTTTAAGTCCACTTTAAATCTGCTACATTTTGGACTTAACAAACTAAATTTTAACGAGTTATTAATTATCATATTAATATTATAAATGTGAAAGTTTGTATGTTTGGGTGCTTATTTTTTAATTTATTTTATATTTTAATTCTTCAATACCTAAAACGTGATTTAAAGGTAGAGAATTTTCAAAATGGTATTTCATTCACGCGGTTTCAGTCTTAAGTGTAATATGGGCAATTTATTTTATTTTTCATATTTATGCAAACAAAAATACAAGAATCAACACCAGTTGGTCTTTATAGCAGTGAATGTATAATGCTTTCTATCTTTGATATTTTCCATTTTACTAGTGCAGTCTATACTTATATAATAAGTATGTAAATAAATCAATGTTTCACTATCCAGTTGTGACCTTTATCAAAGCGCATTTAGGTAGCCAACAATCGCACACAGATTCCTAAGTCGAGAAGTAGATATTGTAAAATATTATAATTTCCATTACAATAATCCTTTAATATAATTTTAAATAATTCCTTAATATAATCCTACTAAATGACATGTCTAATACATTTATATTGAATCACATTCTCTTTAAATAAGACAGAAAAAGGGGGGTTTTAGATAGGAGTTAGCGTTACAAAGGCTGGTCGATCTATAACATCTAATCTATGTTGCAACTGCCTTAGCTTGTCTAGCTAGCTGGTGGAGGAGACGTTGCTGCAATCGTTTCGATCCGCAAAGGTCAAAGAAGGAATTCGCGCGGTCCGGCACGCTTGCGACACCACTACGAAGGAGGTTCCACTGCGCAAAGGGTTACCGATCTCAGCTGCGCCGGCGCAGGTTGATCTGATATTTACTCAATAATAGTTTCAAATTAAACGCTATTTTACTAAGGCTGGGTTGTGTGCTGCTCGTGCGTTGCATATTACTAATAGGTTAGTTAATTAATAAAGATGTTAATTCAAAGAAAGTGTTTGGATTGTATTATTATAGAAATTATGTATGAAATGTAATAGTTAAGTACTTTAATGAAGTAAATTTAGAAATGTACTAGCAATAGGAAATATAAAATTGTTAGAGACTTTAAACACAACAGTTTGTGGGTTTGATTCTAATTAGTGTAGAATACAATAGAATATTTCCATTTTCTTCGCTCTGATGTCTAGAGTACCGCCACTCAACACGCAATGCCTCCAGAGTTCATATATCGTAATATTGGGGAACGGAGTTTCTTAAGGAGGTTCTCTCTGACACTAAAAAAGGTGACACTAAAAAATAAAAATATAAAATATATAATTGCACCATACACCTAAACGCTTATCTACATAAACGTCCCTGGTTTATCATCAAAGTACCATTTCCATCTCTATTCTCGAGAGAGTTCAAAGTGGACTAAAATGTCATACATGCAAAGTTAGCGATTTATAAAAGCAATTCTTAAAGCGTGCGTCTCATCACCTGCGTCCGCGTGTGGGCGCACCGTATTGTATGCTAATGCAGAACTGCTCTGTCCACACTGTTGAGAAGTTGGAGACAGCGACAGGCGGTGTCTTCATATCTTTGATATTTTTGGAAATGTATATAAAATTTTCTAATATTTTAAAATTTTATTATAGTTATGTGCATAGAGCATATTTAGACTAAAAGCGTTTTGACCTACATTTATTTTTTAATTAAATTTATCTGTTTATTTTTATAACGTAATAATAACTAGGACATATAAAATGTACAATAATATTATACTCATGGCATTATCAGAAGTAGAATCGATTTCAAATAACAAGAATGTCTTTGTTACAATCTCAACCTTAGAATTTTACTTAAAATCTGAAGCTGTCCTCTTAAAATACGCTGCCTCATGGGATTGGTTTTACTGATCAAAGGATTTGCATTATAAATTTCTTGAAACATTCCTTAGAATAAATCTCAATATATACGTAGTAATATTTGAATGCGTGACATTTATATCAAGATAATAAATTTTGGCTTTCAGAAATAAAATTAAATTAGAGGCCAGTCGTGGCGCTGGGACACAGACGTGCGACTGTAACCACTATAGGTTGCGGGTTCGATACCGATTCCAGGAAATGGCATTTTTTCATATTTTCATATCCTCGCTCTGGTAACGAGCCAAACCGCGGCGTTCAGTTCCGTCATTGAACACGCAATGCCTCCAGAATTCAGCAGAAATTGGATTGAATTTAGATTAAATAATTTTAATTAATACATATTAAGACACAAATAAATTTAATTTACGTAATAGTATAAATAAAGTTATGTTTTACAGACATCTGAGCTAGAGTCACTGCTGTACAAGCAAGAGGGCGCTTCTCTCGCGCCCGCCCACATGGACCTTTTCGACGGTGGAACTAGCTCGCGCGACGATGCCTTCCTCCGCCCCGCCCTGTGGGAGGACATCGCGTCTTCCATCAGGAACATCGATCCTGAGAATGCCAATATGCTTGCCCCACTGGGGGCCACCCATGTTAAACTCGAAGCTGACGACGCACTTCTTGAAGAGTGCGCTACACCTCTACTCAGTCCGCTGGAAATCAAGACGGAAAGGCTATGCGCTCCTCCCACGTACGCTCACCCGCAGCCACTTCAGCATCAACCCCAGCAACAGCCAGTGACGCCGTTTTCGAAATACCCCCAATCGAGGCTCGTGTACATGTCTCCGCTGACGCCGCCCGGCTCCGACCAGGGCAGCCCGGGGAACTCTATGCAGGTAGTCATCATGTTTAATTAATGTTGCTGCTTTGCGATTGTATGATGGTACCATCTGATGCACGCGATTGTAATTGTTCATGTGCGAATTTGGTCCTAAAATGTTCAAGTGATAACTTTAGTATTTTTAAAAAGATTTTATTTAAATCATATTAATAATAATATAAAAAATAATGAATATTTTAAATAATATCTAATCTGCAATATAAAATGAACAAAAATGTTAAGAGTATTAACAATAATTTCATACAAGGTAGAACGTATTGTTGTTATCTGCAGGGTGGACCGCGTCGCACTCCGCCGCCGCCGTACCACCCGCCGCCGCTGCTGCGTGCACCGCATGTACCACCACATCCTTTACCTCAAACTCACCATCATCCGCAGGTAAAAATCTTAAGGATTTATTTCCTACATATGATTCTAATCCTGAGGCCAGTCGTGGCGCAGAGGCAAAAAGTGTGACAGTAAACTCGACTGGTTGTGGATTCAATCCCTACTCCAGGAAATGCAATATTTATTTAAATTTATTATTAAACATTTTTTCGCTATGGTGTCGAGGCAAAGCGCGGCGTTGAGTTCCAGAATTCGGCAGACAGGGGAACGGAGTTTCTTAACACTAGGTTCCCTCAGCTTACCCTGCTGTGTGCGGGATAATGCGTGAAGTTGATTTGATTTAAATGATTCTAAAATGATGAATAAAAGGTAAGACAATAAATGTAACTGTAATGTTATTATGATGGCAGGCCATGCCGCAGTCGCTGCAAATGGCACCGCAGCCGGCGCCTGCGCCTGCGCCTGTGCACCCGCACGCGACCATCCACCCGCGCCTTGCGCCTCCCTGCGTCAAGTACAATAGACGCAATAATCCTGAATTGGAGAAAAGAAGAGTGCATCATTGTGATTTTATAGGTAAAAACAATATATTGTTTATTCGTCATTTAGATTTAAATAGGCACTTAGGCAGAGGACTTAGGTTTAATACCTTTCTTCCATACCATTCCATACCGCGAAGAAGAGACATACCCTGTGACTAAATTTATGGTCATACAGTGTCTTAGAAGACTAAGTATATGAAAATAATTTAAATATAAATATCGTACTAAATTAATTTAAATATAAATCAATTTATTTGTGTGAGAATAATTCGAACCCACAACGAGAAATGTATATTCCGAATACGCTCATAATTAATGACTAGCGGCCCGTCCTTCGTCGCGGCTTCGCCCGCTCAAGCTATTTATTAAGTATTAGGTACAATTGGCAATGTTTTCGCACACTGATTAAACAAAAACATTATATAAATGACTACTTTGACATTTTCATTTCTCCAAGTCTCAATAAACCAAAAAAATAATTTTAAAAAATATCAATTTTCAGGCTGTAGCAAGGTCTATACGAAAAGCTCGCACCTTAAAGCTCATCAAAGGATACACACAGGTGAAGTATTCATGTCTATAGTTAAAAACAATTATGTGCGCTGCGAATACTATACAGACGCTGCTATTGCGACAATATCTTCTCGTATTATATTTTTTAATAAAATATTACTAATATAAAACAAAGTTAAAGTTAGAATAGTTCTTCAAGGCAAAAACTTATTTGTGAAATGGGGAGATTTTTTGAGTACAATTAATTTACAGCGACATAAGTAAATTCTTCAGTCATAATTATTAAATCTATAGCTTGAACTATCTAACAAATTTAAAACTAAAAATTATGAATCATATAAAATTAATTAAAATTTCACATCTAACAACTTTTATATAACGAAGAATAAAATAACTAACTAAAGAATTATACAATTGCAAAACGCGAATGGTATGCGTTTAGACGTTTGCCGATACGAGTGGAATATTTGTATTCGCAGGGGAGAAACCTTATACTTGCCAGTGGCCGGAGTGTGAATGGAGATTCGCCCGGTCCGACGAGCTGACGCGTCATTACCGCAAGCATACAGGTGCTAAGCCGTTTAAGTGTGCGGTGTGCGAGCGCTCCTTCGCGCGCTCCGATCACCTCGCGCTGCACATGAAGCGGCACCTGCCCAAAACCTCTAAATGACACCCGAGGAGAGGCGAGGACCAGGCATCCACGCCTCAACCATCTCAAGTATGTTGTTCTTTAATTTATTTTTTAAATCAAGAAATATGAGTATATAGTCAGGAGCACAAGCTTGTGATTGGAAAAGCGACAGGTTATGATGTTCGATTCCCATTGGAGCTAATGAAATATTTATCGGCAAAGCACGGTGTTCAGTTCCGCAACTCAACACGCAATGCCTCCAGAATTCTGCGGAAAGTGAAGAGTAGAATGTCTTAGGCTTCCTCTGCCTACTCTCTGCATCTCCCATGTAGCATATGGGGATACAGCGTGAAGCTGAAGAAAATGTAGAAAAACGATTCATAAACGTATCTTTTGATAGCGTTGACCCAGTTTGATTTTTTTATGGTCTAAAGGACCGTAGATAATATTTGATATTAAATTCTGATTGAATTAATACATCCACGAAATCTTGAGATAAATGCTCTTGACAGACGGACAACAAAGTGATCCTATAAGGGTTCCGTATTTTCTTTTTGAGGTAGGGAACCCTAATACGTAACAAATTTTGATCTTTGTAATTAAATACAATACTAACACTAACATATTATAATTGAAATTGTAGAAATTTCAAAATCCTCTTAGAAGAACGCTATTTGCAAAATTAACTATTATTAATTTTCAGGAAGAGTGTACCGAAAACCTCTTTCTAGATTGCGATCTGGAGTCAAGCCTCATGGACACATTCTACGGCGTACTGTGATTTCACGGCGAAGGGCGCAACCACGACATTTCTACATATTAAAGGAATAGATGGACAACATTTGTATCTGCTTGCGATTAAGTAGAAGTAATAAACAAAATGAGGTTACACATAAATTAAGAGTTAATTTGTGAACATGTAGCGATGCAAATCCACAGTTAACCATAATGTAAATTAATTATAATGATTTTAAAAAGCACAAAAGGTACAATCATTACCAAGGAAATCGCTTTACATATCTACATACTTAATTATTACTGTAAATTATTAGCACAGAGTCATCTATTGAAGATCCCAAAATATGTAATTGTATAGATAAGTATTTTATAAATATTTATGTACATTAAAAATGACAATTATTTTTAATAAGGCGTTATGTTTTGTGACACCTCGCTAATAAAATATGTTTACATTATTTAAATAAAATAGTTAATGATGACAATGAAGACACTTCTGTCTTCATGTGATGATGTTCACATAATTCTGTTTTTATTTGCTATTAATAAATATGTTATAGTACGCTTACACGCTGGGCAAGCCTCGGCAAGCTTCCACAAGCATGTCACAAGCTGTCACAAGCCAAGCCAAGTTTTATTTCCTTGTTAGGCAGAATAAATAAATTTAAAAAACCATTAAATCTTCAAAAAATACATTCGTTTTTTTTTTTTTCAATATGCAAATTTAAATAATTTTATATATTTAATTCAGTAATATCACAGTATTACATGGTTATTTTACTAATGTTTAATATAAATATATAATAACTTACGTTAATTGATTCTCGAACGAACTTTTCACTTCTTTTATTTTTTCGGGCCAAGAACTGAAATAACTTCGACAACCACTTCCCGAAAGCCACTAACGCACTAGCAAGCGTGTAAATTCTACAAACTTTCCCAAAAGATTAGAGCTTGCGGACACTGGCCGAGGCCTGGCTCGTGTGTAAACGTACCAATAAATATTTTAACCGTAATATGAGAAGTTTAGATTTTAATTTAAAATACTTTAAAAAACAATATTGTTATATACCTAGTTACATTTTCATTTTAAAAACTTGTCCATAACATACTTTTATTGCTCATTGAAGTAGCTACTGAGGGTCACAAACACACCACGTCGTAAAAGCTCTAAGTATTCATTAGATATGATTAATTTATTGTAAGATTAAATAATATTAAGAAAGCAAGGAATATCCAAGATATTATACATATTTTTTATGTTAACGACATTGAAAATATTACAATTAAGCGTTAGACATTAGTTTTAATTTACGAAAGCGTTTTTGAATATAACGACCTGATTTTTTAGTTTTATTTTTTTATAAATACAGACATTCTTCAACAATGGTAGATAATTTCGCTTTTTCGTATTGATTCATATCAAGTGATAGGCCGTAATATAATATTTATATTTGTTAAAACTCACAAATTAGAGTTTTTATTATTAATAATTATTAATGAAATTTTTATAACACTAACACTAGCTTCAGGTCGTTCTATTCAAAATCGTAGCTGTACACTTTCTAGTCTCGACTTATAACAGTTTTTGTTGTTTTTTAAGCACAATCATCACTTCCAATATAACTTTTCACTAAATATTTAATCGCCAATCACATTTAAATTGGAATAAACAAATATATTTTAGAATTCACGCTTAATTCAAAAGCACATTCTATTTGATTAAAATACAACAAAACTTTTAAAGTATATAATATTTTTTATTAAAAAAATGCTTTAGTACTTTAAGAAGTAATCTATATACGTATAAAATCCAGCTAGCCTTATTGCCTCCGTCCATTGTATCAAATTTACAAGAAACTACATAAATACATATATTAAAACTAAGAGTGCCTTAAGTAGACAAGACTATTACAATTTTATTATGTGTATATTTTTGTCACAATTGCCATCACAAATAGTCACTAGTTTCGAGATAATGTAAGTTGTGCCTACTTTTAGTGGAAGCAAATATTTTACTTATTCTAATTATAAATATAATAAATGTCTTTAATATAACTTTCTGCACGTTTCCGCTTTTTATGTATATATCTGTATAGAAGTTGATTATTTGTTAGAATGTTTCGCATCATAATTTTGTCCAAATAATGAAAAAAAAAAACTAATTTCAGTTTTCCGCCTGCTACGAATGTGTCATTAATTTTAAAAAATAATCTCGAACCTGATGAATTTTAGTCTTGCCACCCTTTCTTTGCATTTAATAGGTATGTTAATAATTTCTATTCTATTGTAATTATTTTTTTAAAATAATATATTGGAATATAAATAAAAAGAACTTTACATATAGAGCTTTTATTTAGGTATGGAATTCATGAACGAATATTACCACACTTTTTTTTTAGTGAATAATAGACTTAATATGTTTGTATATTAATGCAATAATTATGTTTAATTTTTAATACAATACGAATTCTAAGAACCACAATAGAAAAATAAATATTTATTTTCTTTTTTATTTGTTAATGAAAGTTTAATTTTTAGATTAATTCAAATAACAGAAACTTAACACAAAGGAATTAACCATACAAAGGAAATTATATTATTTTTTATTTAAGAGTAATTGAAGAGTACTGACAGTATTCAATATATTCGGTAACATAAAAATTATAAGGAAAAAATATGTTTAGGGCTTACAAAATATTCTTCTGGTTCGTTTCCCTTCTACTTATATATAATTTTAAAATTTATTTAATTAGTAACAAGTAACAGAGTCAATAATATCATTATTACGGTAAATTGTTATGAATACAAAAAGTTTTTATTTTAATTACTTATATTATATAAGATAAAATAATGTTTTTCAAAATTAAACTTAAAAGACGTATTATGCTTTAAATAATCCCAAAAAAGTATCTTGTCAATTTCTGTCCTGTCAATTCAATCATTAAATCTTTCAGTGTAATATAGATATACATGCTTATAAACGAAGTAGTATAAACATAACCGGTAGGTTTTACTAATTTGCCATAAACATCAGGAGATGCCATACTTTAGATTCATATATTTTAGATTTATAAATAAATATTATTGACTTAAGCTTACATATCTATGTAAAGAAAAAAATTGTACCTCACTTTTATTCTGTACTTGCTTATTCATTATGCCTTAAAAAATTATGAATGGTAGTTTATATTTACAAGTTAATTTTACTTTAATGTATATTGACTAAGTCAAGAAATAATTTATTACCAATGACCTGTTTTTGATTTCTTTTATACACGTATATTATATATTGTTTTATTTTTATCATGTAGATGACCTAAGGTGATTATCATAACCGCGTGAGGTGCTCTGCCCGACATACCTTAGTAGTAATTTCTTAAATTATTCTTATATACAAACAAAAATTCAACATAAGTGAGCCTTTAAATATAAAAAAGATTAATTATTCATTCTTTGGCTGTCTAGGTTGAAAATTATTTTAAGCATTTTCTTTAAAAAGTTAACCGTATTAGGAAATGTAAAATTCAAAAGAGAACGAACGAATCTAACTTAAATTGAATTAAATTGTTATCTTTTTTGTCCATTATGAATATCTAATGTATGTAAAATATGTTGCTGGTATATTCAATTGAAAACAAATTAAATTTAGTCACTGTGATCTTGTATTTTTATTTTACCCTTTTATTATATTAGGTAATAATCTTGTCAGGACATTTTTTATATAGATACCAGCGGGCGCGCGCAGCTTCGCTTGCGTATTTAGGGGTGAATTCTAATATACCATGAAACATGTATTCAATTAAATACTTTTAATAGTCTGAATTTCAAATTTTATAAAAATTGGTCCCGATTTAAAAAAAAATCTATACATACTTTCAACCCCTTATTTGCACCCTTAGGGGAAGAATTCTAGAAAACCATGAAACATGTGTTCAATTAAATACTTTTAAGAGTCTGAATTTCAAATTTTATAAGGATCGGTGCCGATTTAATTTTTTTTCCATACAAACTTTCAACTCCCGTTTTGCACCCTTAGAGGGAGAATTCTTGAAAACGATGAAACACGTATTCAATTAAATACTTTTAAAAATCTATATTTCAAATTTTATAAGAATCGGTGCCGATTTAAATTTTTTCCATACAAACTTTCAACCCCTATCTCACCCCTTGAGGGTTAAAATTTTTCAAAATCCCTTCTTAGTGGATGTCCAGATTACAAAAGTAAACATCTGTCCAAATTCCACGTTTCTACGCACAGCAGTGACGGCTGTGCGTGCGTCTTACCTCAGTCAGTGAGGACAAGTCCTTTTATATATTGTTAGAAATAATTAGAAATAATGACCATAGAGGTTATATAAGAACTCTAGAAGACTCCAATTGCTGGCTGGCACCTTTATGGGCTGTCAACGGCGACCGAAGGAAAGGATCGCTAACGTCACTCTGCCCGATGGATTCTTTAGAACCAGATATTGTTATTAGACTGCTAGATAATTCCCTTTGGTTGTTTAATAATTATTTGAAGCCTTGTTTTAATTCATTACCTTTCCCACTTTATTTAATATTTTCAATAGTTTCTAACATCAGAAGTGGGATAGAAGCCTTAGTTACTAAGCCATCCCATTCCTGATCTTTCTAATATTTTTGTGTAATCGGGTAGAGTTACATAGCAATGTCTTCTGATAGTTTACATTGCAAAACTAGAGGGAGACGCCGTACGCGAACTCCCTCCCCTACTAGTCACTTCGCGAGATAAAGCCGCGAAGTCTGACTTCGTGTTGGTGCTGGATGCGGCACAATGTGCTCCTGCACCATCGACATCAACCTACACAACGCCAACGCAGAGCTGCCGTTATCCGTGGGGACTACAAGCACCAGTCGAGCAACTATAGCTGAGCGGTTACTTGAAGTGTGAACTCTTTCACGGTGAGATCAAACCAATATTATGTTTCTGATTTTGCCCCAATATTCATGACGTCGACACGTCGTATGACGAAATCGATAAAACTTGCATACTTTACCAAATAACTGTAAAGATTAGACATCCTCTTCCTCGTGGTCAGGTTAGGCCGAGGCAAAATAAAATAATAGCCGCTGCCAGGTACATGGTATGACATGCATGGCTGGTATTATGGCGAGGAAAGAGGACACCAGATACATGTGCTGTTCTCTTTGATTGTTAGTTTTCCCATTTAGTATCTATTTGTTCTTGACTATGTATCAAACTATTTGTGTACTCACCATGTTTTTGTTGTACATGGTGCTCATGTAATTTTTAGTTAGTGTGTATTGCACAGTGCTGTGTGTACGGTAACTAAAGGTTAGTAAGGAGGCATGTGGTTGCGTCAGTGGGGCCCAGGTTGACTAGAGACCCAGTAAGTCCGGTCTTACTTCTGTAGTGTCAGAGTGACTCACATGGGTGAGAAGAGATCTGACGCCAAAATCTACAGATTATATTTGTTTTGTGTTATTTTGAATTGAGGCATGTGGTTGCGTCGGTGGGGCCCAGGCCGACTAGAGACCCAGTGAGTCCGGTCTTACTTCTGTAGTGTCAGAGTGACTCACAAAGGTGAGAAGAGATCTGATGCCAAAGTCTACAGATTATTTTGTGTTGCATTTTTGAGTTACTGTATACCTCTGTAGGTGTCAGATTGACTCACAAGAGATTGGTGTAAATTCTAATGCATTTAGTATTCGGTTGCGCGGGAACAGGATCCGACACTAAATCCTACTATGTTTGTTTTATTTCTGAGTTAATGGTTACTTTGTAGGTGTCGGATTGACTCGCAAGAGACCGTTGTAATTCATTTAGTATCTAGAATGCATCTAGTATCCGATTGCGTGAGAAGAAATCTGAAGTAAATCCTACCACGCGTATTTGATTTTCATTCTTATGTCATTGTTTAATACGAAAGATCAAAGATACATGTTCAAGGACAGAATTCAGATATACACTGACAACAATTTTCGTTACTTATTGAAATAACTAATTCCATTTCATATCACAGGTCATAACGAAACTGATAATGTGAGCTCTACTAATACTGACGAAGCTGGTTCTTCTAATGAAACGAAGGACGGCATCGGGACGCTGCCATGTCAGGAGAGGCCGTGTTAGAAATAATTAGAAATAATGACCATAGAGGTTATATAAGAACTCTAGAAGACTCCAATTGCTGGCTGGCACCTTTATGGGCTGTCAACGGCGACCGAAAGAAAAGGATCGCTAACGTCACTCTGCCCGATGGATTCTTTAGAACCAGATATTGTTATTAGACTGCTAGATAATTCCCTTTGGTTGTTTAATAATTATTTGAAGCCTTGTTTTAATTCATTACCTTTCCCACTTTATTTAATATTTTCAATAGTTTCTAACAATATATAGATAACTAGCGACCCTCTTGCGGCTTCGTCCGCTTTTACTACTGGATTATTCATATAATGTATGTTTGCAAAGCACTTAAGATAATGTGAAAATTAATTAAACCCTAATGCAACCCACATTTTCGTAGTTTCAATAAGGATTTTCCAATTGTTTTACACAGCAAGGATTTTTTAGTAGGTATCGTAATTTTAAATTTGTGCTACTAATCTTTTCAAGTACTTATTAAAATATATTTAAATGACTTTTTTTTTAGATAGTTAAATGTCTATTTTTAAACGGAAGAAATTATAAACAAAAGCCTACCTAGCCTACAAAAAATATGAAACCAAACATATCGCGCTGAAATAATACATTGAACTCCAATTATCCAATACGTGCAAACGCATCTAAATCTTCGTTGCTATGCCTCTATAGCGGGCGGGTTTTTTTTTTCGAGCTTGTGGTTTATGCTGAACAGGGTATTCTGTCCCTGATGAAAAGCAAGCACTACGTGGCTGCCTGTGAGGAAAATTAAATAGAATGCATCGGCCGGGAATCGAACCTGGGCCGCCCGCGTGGCAGGCGAGCATTCTACCACTGAACCACCGATGCGTGTAAGGTAGGCGGGCGCGGCGGACGCATGGCGAGTGGCGAGCCGTTTCGCAGCAAGGGCTTTTTGATATTGTAACAACTTCTAAAGTACTTATTAAAATGAAAAACAGTAAAAGACAGTTTTGATCTACATTAAATGGCCAACGTAACTAATGTTCTTATTTATATGCTGAGAGTAAGGGATAAGTAAAACTTGAGTCGGCACAGCTGATGAGTCAACGGCGTGATGTGTCAACAATTAAATGCGTTTTCTCTTAAACTATTCGCAATTTTGAAATAGTGTAAAAAGCTAATTTTATCTTCGTTTAACTTAGAAAATTAATAAAGTATTTTAAAGGATAAGGATTAATACCATTATGGAAAAATATGACTCACAATAAAAAATATATTGAAATTATTATTTTTAGACAGAAAAATGATCACTACACGTTATTCTTAAAAGATGCGAATATGCCGCCGCGGACTTTTTTGTAGATCTTATTAAGAGGAACAATACTCCAGTACATTTTTTTCATGTAGTACTTGCCATTAAAGCAGCGCATGCGCGAAAGTGTCTCAACGGGTAGGACTTTATACATATTTATCGTATTTATGTTAATTTACATAACAATGTATAAATAATAAACTATATATAAACCTTCTACGAAAAATACTTGACCTAATGGTGAAAACCGCATCAAAATCCGTTGGGTGGTTTAGAAGAAGAGTTAGAAACAACAGACAGACACGAAAAGCGACTTTGTTTTATAAGATATAGGATATCTAAGTATTTTTTTTTTTTGAAAGATGAAATGAAAAAAGAAATAACCCTAGATTGTTATGCCAACTTTCACAAAATATGTGTGGTGATATTAATTTAAAAAAAAAACATATGTGATTTTTAAAATGACATCAGAAAAACACTTATGTTTTTTTTTAAAAAATAACATAAGTGTTCAGAGTTGATAAACACTTCGTACTTCATATACGCTAATATACACTTAACGCGGCGTTCGTCGCCACTGGGTAAAAAATACTACAGAGGTGATAAAAACATATAAAAAAAAAGATTTTTTATATATTATATAATTTAGAGACTTGCCACTTTAGACCTTCCTGCGTAAGTTGCGCTTCCCACGTCGCTGATAACATAATGACTTTGGAAGCAAGCGCTCTAAAAAGAAGAAAATATAGTTTTTCTTTTAAATTTAAACTGAGTCAACTCTTAACCTCATTACACACAATTTATATGACGATAAAAGCTTGTCGCGCTAACCAATACTTATTTAAATTGAAACTTTAAAAATTAAAACTTAGCAGACTTTACGTAATTAAATATGTACGTAGTTTATTTATACAAGTAAATAGCGCGACAAGCTTTTATGATTAAATGAATTGTGTAACATACGTACATTACAAGTTAAATAAAAGCTTTTAAAAATACATTTTAATATGTAAGAGTTTCATTTATGAAATTATGACAGTATCGACGGTTTGCGGGTGGATTTGCCTAGCGACTAACCCCGTGTCAATATAGGAAAAATTGAGGGTATTGTAAAAATAATTATTAATATTTTTATTATACAATATTTTTAGTCTTGGAACGGTTAACCAAGGACGCTGGTCGTGACACTTTTAGCAGTAATTTAGAAAAACCGTTGCACCCACCGCTAGAACAATTGAGAGAATTCAACCTTCAGAGTTTTTCTTCTTCATCCGTTCTGTAAGTGTTAATTATTATATTTGTTTAAATTCAAGCTATTATATATAGTGGTATCACAGGGTAGGAATGAGAAACCTACGCACGCGTTCAGTGACGTGGCATATTTTTAAATCCATGATCATTTTGCATTTAAAGTAGTTGCACTTTAAAGAACTTTAATATAATATTTATTTTAGACGTGTTACAATGGATTTGACAACATTTTAAATTTGTGGATATTTTGAGGCACAAAATAGAACGTGGACATGGATTTAAACAGCGATTATACAGAATATATGGACACCGTCCTCCTTCGTATAGAGAGTAAACCGATTATACCACGATATATAAGAAATAATGTTAGGCCTGCTATATTTAATTGGATGATGCAAATGAGAGTAAGTAATTTTTATTATAAAGAATTACATATATGATAAATGCTGTAACCAAATTCTATTTTTTTTTTAATTTTTATTTATGACTATTCTGTTTGGGTTGTTAAATGAATGTTAATGTTATTTTCAAATCAACAAGAAAGAAGTAAATCCAGCTGTGATGCAGACGGCACAGTGGTTTTGTGATGCTGCATTAGCTGCTAGTGGAGGTCAAATCCCTTTGAAGGAAGCGGTAATAGCGTCCTATTGGATAGCTCTGAAAGTCCATGACTCAGCTAAGGATGCCAAGCGACTATTTAAATCAGCGAGTAAATCTAATGACAGTAAACAACTATTGGCTGCTGAAAGAAATATTTTGATTATACTGGTAAGATTTTTAAAATTTAATAACTATAACCTTTCTAAAATTTATAAATCAATGCTACCAATGTATTGACAATAATAAATATAACAACTTTGAACTTTTTTAACCGATTTCTGTAAGAAAAGGAGATTATAAATTCGACCGTTTTTTTTATGTTTTGATACTCAGAACGTTTGTTGGGAACTTTTGTTTGGTGAACCGATTTTGATGATTGTTTTTGTAGTGCCTCCCGTGTCCCGTTTTTGTCTATTTTTGACAATGGTATCTATGAGAAAATCGCACAAGTCTTAAATTGATGTTAAATGCACCGACTTCAAAATTATAAAATCTTTGTAAAATATTTCTTACTTTTAGTTCGTGGTTGGAAGTCGGTTATTTTTGTTAAAAAATAATTCATTTCAGTTTAACACTGTAACCCGATGGTAGGGCAGGCTGAGGGATCCTAATGATAAGACACTCCGCTTCCCACTTTCCGTCGAATTCTGGAAGCATTGCGTTGAGTGTGTTGGGTGAGTGGAGTAGCGGAACTCTATTCCCTAGAGTGTCATTCAATTGTTTGGATAATAGAAAAAAACATTACGCATATTGCATTAATTTCAGAAATTTCCAACTCTACCAGTAATTCCTCAAGCGTTTATTAATTATTTTGTAAGCTGGTGCGATTTCAAAGATGATCAGGAAATCGAACTGGGTGCGACATTCATATGTATGACCAGCATGATGGTGGGCACGGCGCCGGGCGAGTACCCGTCAGTGGTCGCCGCGGCAGCTCTTACAAACGCAATTACATTGTTGAACAAAACGCAAGAAATGGACAAACTAAGAACAAATAATTTGTAAGTCTACGTTTGAACTTGAGTTAAGAAGCTGTTGTATCACAGCAGCACACTGTATCCGACAGTCTGAGAGAGCCTAGTGCTATGACACACCGTTTCTCACTTTCCACTGTATTCTGGAGTCATTGCCTGTTGAGTGGCGAAACTCAACGCCGGGCTTTTGCCTTGGTGTCAAAGCGACGACATGAAAATATTAAAAAATATAATTCATTGCCCCGAGTAGGTATCGATCCCGTAACGGTCGTGTTACAGTCACTCCCATACACCACGACGGCCAAACTAAAGAAATTATTGTATATTGTCAATGAAATAAACAAAAATCTTAAATTTTATAATAAACTAGCAGATCCCGGCGGCTTCGCCCGCTTGAACTATAGGAATATCTATTTAATATGTTTATGAAATTATTTTCAGTTTAGGGGGTGAATTCTAATAAACTGTTAAGGTTTATTAGAACTAAACGTGATCAATGAAATATTTTTAAGAGTCTGAATTGTAAATTATATAAAATCAGTGCCAATTTAAAAAAAAATACAAACATTTTAAATCCCAATTTCACCCCTTCAGGGTTAAAATTTTTCAAAATCCCTTCTTAGTGCGTGTTTACATTATGAAAATAAACATCTATCTAAATTCCACGTTTCTATCATCATCATCATCATCGTTACGGTCAGTGGGAGCATCTCCTTTTATGTAGAAACATAAACAATTTTGTATATTTATTTAAATGATTGTAAGTAAAAATAATACTTTTTTTATTTACAGGTACAAAACAGCGACAAGCAAAACAACAAACTTTTCCTTATTTTGCGCCAACCAAAGGAAGGCGCTTCATTGCTTCTTCTCACAAGATTACGAATTCAAAACCACTTTTAAATGTTATGATGCAGGCCCACTTTTTCTAGCGCAGAGAATTGTTTATTCTGCTTACGAGCTGTCACGTATAGAAAGTTAAGATTTTTTTTATACTGAATGTTAATTTTATCTAATATTAGCTAAGCAATAGTTTATAATAATAATGTTCTTCATTTTATAATTTAATTTTCACTATGATGTAATTTTTATAATGGACTCAATTTTTATAATGCAATCTTGAAATTTGAATGGAAACTGTCTTTTCTTAACATCTGTCTTATATTTTCTATGCCTTATTTTAAAAATATCACAAAAATCTAATTAAATAAATATAATACTTTTATATATATGTAGTTTTACTATCATCTATACTTATAATAAAACAGTAAAATATTTTGTCTGTACATTTAGTATTTTTAAATGAAATGGATAGAGGGATACTTAAAAACAATAATAGAAAGCAAAAATATATTTTTTTAATTTCTTGTCTGTCTGCCTGTGTGTGTGTGTGTGTGTGTCTGTAGAGTCACGCTTATCTTCGAAAGTACTTATCAAATTTACAGATGGGCGAAGCCACAGGCAGGCGCTAGTTCAGAAATAAAAAATAAACAAGAGTTGCAACTATGTTACCCTTATTTGAAAGTAATCATAAATGATCATAATCTTTATATACAGATTGTTTTTGTCAGCACCACTTGAAATGAAACCACAATTTTAACTACTCTATAAAAGCCTAATACAATTATTGTTTTTTTTTCCAATAATGAAAAGGAGATTTTTTCAAACAAAATATTATATCTATATATATAAAATCGAAAGGTCTCTCACTCATCACGAAATCTCAGAAACTACAAGTGCTAGGAATCTCAAATTTTGCATAGGAGTTACTTATAGGACGTAGGTGCTCGCTAAGACGGGAATTTGCAATATTCGACTTCTAAGGGGTTGTTTTTGGGGTCGAAATGTCGTATGAAACTTCGTTACTACAAATGCTAGGAGTCTCAAATTTTGCATAGACGTCACTGGGACGTAGTCATGGAGACAGAAATTAATAATAACATAGTTCACGCGGGTGAAACCGCGAGCGGGCCGCTAGTAAATAATAAAATTGTCGTTGTAAAATAAAACGCTAAATGTCAAGAACAACGCATGCAGACATAAACCTATCCGCAGGGACACCGCCGCACACGCCTCATTCCGATATCAAGTATATTTTTTCAAATTTTCAAATCAAAATAAGAAGTTTCAAGCTTCATATTTTGAACGTTGATTCACTAAAGTGAATGCCTCAGACCTGAGAAGACCTGAGAAGAACCGGCGCAAGAAACTCAGCGGGAATTGTTTTTTTAAAATCAATTTTATACAAATACATATTTAATTATTTGTGACAATGATACCTTTGAAACAGACTGGAGCGAGCATTTCATTCCCAAGGCGTGTTATAATTTATAAAATCATCAATTTAGTAATAACCTTTAACACATAAACGTCTTTTGACATTTTTTTTAAATCCTGATATAGAAAATTTTCTTACAACGTTTTCTGGGATCTTATTCTAAAAGCGTACGCACATTGTTCCATGAAAAAAATACGAATTCGATGTATTAATATTAGCATCACCAATTTTGGTAAAATCATTAATGATTTTTTTTTTAAAATACATAAAATTTTCAAAAATATATTGAGTCAATATTTTAAATTGTCAATATTTTAAACTTCTCCCATAAAGAATATTTAGAGCCTAAATTGGTTGAATGCCGGCTGCATTACCCCAAAGTACAATCCAGTTAATTGCTCGGCGTTAAGTTCCGCCACCCAACACGCTATGACTCCAGAATTCGACGAAAAGTAGGGAACGGAGTGTCTCAACACTTCACTCTGCTTATCCTGCTGTATGCGGGATACAGCGTGACGCTGAAAAAAAGATTTAATTTTTGAAATATTTCAGTAATATAAATACTGGCACATGCGATACATCTGTAATAGTGTTGTAATACGTAATTCACGAGATAGCACGCGTAGTATCTAAAGTAACAAATATTAGAATTGTAATCTGTTTGTGTAAAAGATAACGTTGACAATAAAAGTTGTAAAGACGGAATAATCTCGAAGTACCTACACTAGGACTTTTAAGAATACTTCGTAATTGTGTAAAGGTGACAATTTGACTAAATGACTTAATATGATATAGGGTCACACTAGGGTGTGACGCGAAGGCTGTGGGTTCGATCTCCACTCGAGGAAATGAAATATTTGTTTACGTTTATATTTCCATTTCTTTGCTCTGGAGTCGAAATAAAGCGCGGCGTTGACTTCTGCCGTTCAACTCGCAATGCCTCCAGAATTCGGCGGAAAGTGGGGAACGGAGTGTCTTAATACTAGGTTCCCTCTGCCTACCCTGCAGGATGCTGGGTACAGCGTGAAGCTGATTTAATTTTCACATTTTTAAAGTGTTCTTCCAAATTTAGGAAAAAGTAATACTTAAGAAAACGTATAAAATTTGAACATAACGTGTTTTAAACTTTCCTTGGAAACCGTACAAGCGCTCTGACCGCTAAGCTAAGCGTTTTCATAAACCTATGTCGAAATTCTTATACGCTTATTACAACTAATTTATATTATACATTATATTATATATTTATATTATATTATATATATTTAATTAATATCAGAGAAGATTACTAACATTATACTAGCAACGAAAAACACGAGTGGCCTCTAAGAATAAAATAATAAATATTACATATATTGGGCAATTACATAAATATAGATTTAAATGCAATAAATTGTTTTACAGGTTGTACTGAAACAAGCGATCTCAATCACTACGGCGAGGCGTGAAGGCGCGCGTGGTTCGTTAAAAAAATAAACAAGATCTTATTGATGGCATCGTCTACATTAAAGTGTGTTCAAGGACTCGTCGTGATGATGCTGTGACCTATGGCCGGTGTTCTACAATCTACGTACTTAAAAGATCAAAAAATGACAACTGACGAGATTTTATCATTTTATTGCTATAGAACTTCAATTATTTGTATTAATTATGTAGTAAATAATGAGGCCAGTCGTGGTGAAGGGGAACAGGTACGCGACTGATGGTGGATCCTCATTTAAGGAAATAAAATATTTATTTATATTTATAATTCTCATTTTTTTATTCTGGTGTCGACGCAATGCGCGGCGTTTAGTTCCGCCTCTCTATACATTCCGCCTCCAGAATTCGACGGAAAATGGAGAACGGATTGTCTCAACATTAGCCCTCCCTATCCTGCTGTGTACCGTATACACCGTAAAGCTGATTAATTATGAACTACTATAGCGAACAATTAATATAATTATTTCTATTGTTTTGGGGGATGCCCCATG
>JAEBDU010000064.1:3448572-3487771 GCA_016802625.1 Heliconius numata
CTACTATAACGAACAATTAATATAATTATTTCTATTGTTTTGGGGGACGGGGAAGAATGAAAAAAAGAGAAAATAGCAAAAAATCATAGTTTTCCATTCTCCACCTACTCAGAGCCAGAAAAATCATTAAGTGTAACCAAGCCTTTTCTTTGTTCTGAAAAATAAATGAAACAGGCAGACAGGTTAAAATAAATTTAAATATCCAAATTAATTAATTATTTCACACTGAAAGGTTTGTGATTAATCTTTTAGGAGATATGTACAAAAATACAATATAGTTACGTAGATTCCTACTGTATACGGCCATTAATATGAATAAATGCCTATTGTAATTTAAGTTAACCTCGAAACTACGAATTTTTCTATAGCCGAACCAACACTAGCATAGAAAAAATTCAACAAACCAATTCAGAAAATATTTTATTATTATATTGACTTAGTGGTCTTCTTACAAGATGTTGGCTTTAAAGGCTGTATTTGTATATTTTTTTTTGTAAAAAGATTTTATATAATAACATATAATATTTAATAATAATTATTAAATAACATTTCTCTAGATACGGTTATGGCACCAGTAATCGACAAGCACCAATAATACCGCATTAGGTCCGTAAACCACACAAATTGTTCGCGGCGTTCTTACCATTCGGCGTTCGCGTATTTTTACCTTTTTTAACCGACTTCTGTAAGAAAAGGAGGTTATCAATTCGACTGTATTTTTTTTCGTAATAACACTTTAAAATGTACCCATGTTCGTCACATACGTTCATTTGATTGAAAAATAATTGAAAAATGGCGGGAACGAGATTTTTCGTTTTATTATTTATTGCATCTTCACAAAGTCACATTTAATGGTATTAAAACCAGCCAGTTACATGCAGAACGGCCAAATACGAAAACGGAACGGAGTGTCTCAACACTAGGTTCCCTCTGCCTACCCTGCTGAGCACCGGATACAACGTGAAGCTGATTTTTTTTTATTAAAATACATGTAACACTTATTGCTTTGTCCTTAATAAATTGTGAAGGTTGGAAAGCAATCATAAAGTTAGTCGATATATCTATATAAATATATATAGACTAGTGGACCCGAACGCGGCTACGCGCTTGAACTATACAAATATTTATTAAATATATTTATGAAATTATTTTCAGTTTTCAATAGAGAGATGCGTTAAGCAAGCTCATTTTGGGTGACGTTTTCTAACAACAAACTTTGCAAATGGTTGCTTAGCAACGACGGTTGTTATAAACATGGCGGAATAAATTGCATGTCAAATTAATAAGTATTTTAATATATTGATATATATCGAAAATATTACAAATGTGAGAAAAAAAAGTATGCTATGTTCATCCCGAGACCCTCAAGCATTTCTATATGAGTAGTTTATCACAATTAAATTAGCGGTTTGGCCCTGATTGCGTAAAAGACAGTCAGACAGACAGAGTTACTTTCGAATTTATAATATAGGTATGGATTATACTTTTTATATGTATGGCTCGATCTATGGCTCTGTCCTTCACATCCCGCCACATAGGACATGGTCAGGGAGTCAGAATGGCAGATCTCCAATTGGCAGATGGCCAATACTTTTCCACGTGTCGCCCCGCCACAATATAACGATATAGAAGGGATTCCTACTTCTGTTGCTTTAAATATAATTAGTAAGATGTTATTTTTGTATATGTACCTGTACATATCTTCTCCAATAATTCTTATTGTATATCTTCTCCAATAAGACTGGAGGCATTGCGTGTTGAGTGGTGTGGAGTGAGTGAACTCAACGTTACCAGAGTGAAAAATTAATTTATTATTTGAAATAATAAAAAAGCAATGCGACATCTGTGATCGTAAACTACTAGAGAGATTCAAGATGACATGGAAAAATGGATTTCTGTGGGATAGGAAACAAGGTTGCCTATGATAACGTCCATGGTAAAGGTAAGCTGACCCCACCCGTGTGCGGGATTCTGAAATTCAAATAAAAACACTATGAATAATAATATGAATAATTTTCCGATAATAACAAGCTTAAAAGTCATTCAAAATGGTGACGAACATAATATATTACTACAAAATTATTCAATAATCACGTTTTTTTTTTAAAAGCCGCTAATTTGTATAACGTTAAAATATATTGTTTCTATTATTTATCATATATGTAACTATCGAACAATGGTTTTACAACATCCTTATGAATACTTTAGAAATATTTTTTCTTATTGAAAAAATCCACGAAGCTAAGGATTGTGCAAAATCAACGTAACGTTAACTATTTACCCCTAATATATTTGGTACATCAAAATATTTGGTACCAACATTGTAAAAAACATGATGAAATTTTGTTAAAATTGTTATGAAATTAAGAATTCTAAGATTCCCACATACATAATATAACATAATATAAGATTCCCACATACATAATATATCATAAATCATAAAAAAATTTAGATAATTTAGATATATGACAACATGACACAAAATAACGAATTTAATTAAAATAATGATTTTAATTACCTAAAATAATTTGATTTACAAAAATCAATATAAATATAGGTAAGGCATGAGTATCTAAAGCGAGTGAGACGAGTAGACTTCATATAGTGTAAACACTACTATCTATGAAACGCGCCAACAAGGGTATATTACTTGGGACTCCAGACTAATACATTTAATAGCAGCCAGTTCACGAGACGCGCCGGCTGAAGCACCGTCGGCATATTCAAATCTGGTGGTTTCCTGAACACATACATACGGACGAGTCAAATGTAACAACAGTACTGCCTATGTATACAAAATAAAATGGGACACAAAAAGAAAAAATCACAGTAAGTTTCGTATTTCACTTACGTAATTTAATTATAATTAATAATTTATACTCATATATTTTAATTTTACGCGTGCTTTGCGAATTATAGAATGCTAGACTGTTAATTTTCAATTTAGTTTAAAATAATCGACACGTTGCACTACATGGTTTCCCGTAGCCACGACTGAATACACCAATGACAAATAGAATATTAATAGAATTGTTTTAATAGCATTTATCTGATAAAAGTGTTATAAACATACTTATTGTTATTTTAATGGAACTCTCAATAGATCTCTTATAATATTGATATATATTTCATATTATTGAGCAATTTTAAAACCATTTTTCTTTATTAACACTTTCAATTACCAGTATCGTAAAATTAGTTGTGCGAAATTTTAATTTTTTATTTGCTTTTCTGCCTACATATAGGAATATATTATATATTAATTTATACTGATGGCAGAATACGTTTATTTTTAACCGACTTCTGTAAGAAAAGGAGGTTATCAATTCGACTGTATTTTTTTTTATTTAAGTTATTAAAAAATTCGGTGTAAAAAAAATCTTTAACTTTTTAATATTTCTTTTTATACTAAATACATAATATATATTATGCACATATTACGTACACATATTTAGAGGTCAGTCGTGGCTGAGAAAAAAGCGTACGACGGTGGTGGGTTCGATTCCCAATCGAGGAAATGAACTGAACATTCAATGCCTCCTGAATTCAGTGGAAAGCGGAGAACGGAAGTGTCTTAATGGGATTAGAGTATCTTAATACTAAGTTTCCAGGCTCCCTGTGCCTACCCTGACATAGCGTGGAATTGAAAAAGTTAGCTATAAAAATAACATATAGTATGAGAAGTTAACCTGTAAACATTCTCCATCCGAATAATTATGTTATAATATTATGCAAGAGGCTATGGACAGAGATTTTTTTAACAGTTACATAGTTATATTTTATTTATAATATGGACCACGTTAAATCTTTGGTCACATATAAATCTCGAATTTTTATTCAGTTTCTTTTTGTTTTAGGAAAACCGAAGAAGTTGAACCAGATTTGAAGTTATCATATTTTCAAATAGTAAGCATACGTACTTAATTATAATATAAGTAAATATTTTAGCAAAATTTGAACTTCTCATGAAATAAAAGAGACAATATGTATATAACACCCAGAATTATTTAATTAGTATAAAAAATAATATTCAATACATAACAAACAAAAGATTTCAAGAATAATAAAATTATCGCTTACCTCACACACATCGGTGTAGAATTTTTTGTGTTAATTCAAATGAATATTTGTAGGCATACTTACTCATCGATTATTGCCTTATTGCTTTGTTTTAGTTTAAAAAGTTTAATTAATATGAACAGATTGATTTTATAAGTGAAAGATGAAATCAAAATTTCAATTTCACATATCATTGTTTTTTTTGCCGACTGACCGAGTAAGATCGACATTGATAAAATTTCGTGTTTTAAGTCTTATTATTTTAAGTCGTGGAAATTATTTAAAATAAAAATAAAATCTGAAAGAAAAATTAGATGGCGCTGATGTAAGTTAGATCGCGCTATCGTTACGTTTACTATGAATGCGTAAAAAAGCAAAAATTGGGTGATTAATTATGTAGCTATTATTATACTATTGAATTTTTGAAGTGGACACATATCTTGCGATATGTACCATATATAATAAATTTGATTTGACTAATGTCAGCTTCACGCTGTATCCCGCGAACAGCAGGGTAGTCAGAGGGAACATAGTGTTAAGACACTCCGTTTCTTTCTGCCAACTTCTGCAGGCATTGTGTGTTGAGTGGCAGAACTCAACGCCGCGCTTTGCCTCGACACCAGAGCGATGAGAGCGAAGAAATGGAAATATAAAACGTAAATAAATATTTCACTTCCTCGAGTGGGGATCGAACCCACAACCGTCACGTTGCAGTCACACCCTTGTGCCGCTGCGCCACGACGGCCTCACCTAGCATTATTTCATAATTCATATTCCAGTTTCGATATGCGACATGGATAGAATTATTGGCTACAATTGTGGGGTTCCTGGCGGGTCTGCTCAGCGGTGGTGGCGTCTGCTACAATTTAGTACAATTTGGTGAACTGAGCACCGCATTCGTAGAGAGAACTGCTCAACAAGACCAGCTCTCTAGTTACTTGCCGCTGACCACGTTATTTGGAGGAGGTCGACGACTGTAAGTACTTTGAAAATAATGCGTCAATAGGTCAATATGTATATATATCACTAGATAAATTAAATTCGAAGACTGAAGTTGTGATGTAGCAAAAATATTCATATACAAATATATTCAGGCGCCCTGGGTCCTGGGTTCTTGACTTTCATGTCTACCACTGCACGGAAAATTCCAAAAGAGAGAATAATCACATTGAATTGAAAAGTACCTTAATACCACGTTTTCTCTTTTATTGGAACAAGGAAATAAAAATATCCTACTATTATTATAAATGAGAAAGTTTGCGAGGATGGATGTTTGTTCCACTTTCACGCAAAAACTACTGAACGGATTTAGATGAAACTTTACAATGATATAGCTTATAAGTACATCAGAGTAAGAAAGGCTACAAAATATGTGAATATTTTGTATAATTTGACTACGATATAACAATAAGTTTAAGCGGACGAAGCCGGGTTTGGGTCGCTTGTTTTAAATGTTATCCCCTGAATTAAGATCGAACTCACAACCACCAACTACACTGGTAACTTTTTTTTTATTTTCAGTCACAATGCCTCAGACGCCGAAAACATGAATGCTCTGGTAGAAGACGCAACCGCTATGGCTATTGGAATGTTTATCAGTATCTTCATTTCTCTGATCCTGTGCATGTTGTCTGTTGCTCTTATCAGCTGGAGTGCATTACGTCAGGTTTGTCTCCAATCTTCTATCTATAACTTTAATACAATCACGATTTGTTCCGTACACGTGGAGATATCTTAATTAATTATGACTGCTCATACTGTATTCACATATGAGAATAATAATTAAATCTTCTTAATTATTATTATCTATTTATTATATTTGTTGTGTTGAGTATACTTTTTCTCAGCTTCACACTGTGCCTCGTATTTAGCAAAATAGACAGAGAGAGAGAGAGATAGACTAGTGTTAAGACATTTCACTCTCCACTTTCCTCCGAATTTTGGAGGCATTGTGATTTGAGTGGAACTCAACGCTGTCATACACTTGTACCTTTGCGCCACAACTAACATCGACACTAAGCATAAATTATTAAAAATCAATTTAAATCAGCTTCACGATGTACCCCGCACACAACAGGGTAGGCAGAGGGAATCTTGTGTTAAGACACTCCGTTCCCAATACAATAATAATACATATATAAAGAAATAAAAATATCTAAAAAAAACGTAAATAATGTAAAACAATGAGTGAATACACTTCCAGTTGATAAATTCCGTACAGATGTTTCTAATATTTACCTTACATTTCTGTGACAAATGAATTGCATAATATACCAACTTAGTTTAATACACCCAACGAATTAATATTGCAGTGTAATATGTTATTGTTTCGTGCAAGTAAATTTTGTATTCTTATGGGAAATAAATATCTTAAACCAGAAAACATACGAAAAAGATAGAAAGATAGCTATTTTATTTTCTAAAAAATATTTTTGTTTCCTAAGTGTGGAACAACATGTAAAAAAAAATCTTCAAATAATTAACTGACATGTGCTGGTCTGTACATGTACCTACGTCCTATATGGATACTATATACAAATATAACCTTCAATTGCATATGAATATCTATTCGGGACGTCACCATCAATCAATGTGTATCATTTATGAATATAAACACAGAGCAGGCAGTTATAACAGTTTTGCGTAACAGTAAACAAAAGCAATTGCCTTAATTGATGACCTTGTTCGTGTAATATTGTCTAGGAAATTTTATCATCTTTATGTGTTAGTCTTCGTCTTTTTGTTTAATGGTACTGAAAATAAACGTTTTTAAATATATATAGATAGATGCTACTTTCTCTGTTGTTAAATTTCTTTATGAAAAATAAAAGAAAACGATTATTAATTACTAGCGGACGCGCGCGGCTTCGCTTTCGTATTTAGGGGTGAATTCTAATAACCCATGAAACATGTGTTCAATGAAATATTTTTAAGAGTCTAAATTTCAAATTTTATAAAAATCGGTGGCGTTTTAAATTTTTGTCCATACAAACTTTCAACCCTTATTTCACCCCTTTAGGGTTAAAATTTTTCAAAATCCCTTCTTAATGGATGTCCAGATTACGAAAGTAAACATCTGTCCAAATTTCACGTTTCTACGCACAGCGGTTACGGCTGTGCGTGCGTCTTACCTCAGTCAGTGAGGTTAGGTTAGACCCAAGTCCTTTTATATATATAGATTATATAGTATTATTGGAGAACAATTGTTATCTAAGCATTACATACGAAAGGTCATTATTCTATTACATATACATAAAGCAGCTAATAAATTTACTGTATGTTGTAAAAAAATACAATAGAAGCAAACAAGAAAGTCTTATGAAAGTAAATATCTAATTATCTTATTTGTCTCCATATTCACGACCGCTGTAAAACTAATGAAAGAATGATTGTATAATGATGATGTCAGGACAATCTCGGTGTCTGAAATGTAGCTTCTTTTGCAAAAGTTGTGTTGCTAATTAATGTGAATTTTGTTTTATTGAGAAAATATATAAAATAATATCTATTTGTTTAACATTTCTAAACTTTTATTCCACAATTATGAAAAAAAAAAGAGTTTTCAAAAAATTCCCACTGCGTTCAAATTTTTATACATTTCTAAGAAAAAAAATTGTATTATAAACGCTATATAATATATTAACAATAAAAGTAGACTAGCATTTGCCTATGTTAACATTAATGATACTATATATTTACTTAGATAACGAGGATAAGGATTTTGTTCTTGGAAGCGGTACTGCGCCAGGACATGTCATGGTTTGACACGGATACTGAATTCAACTTGGCCTCCAAGATGTCAGAGTAAGTATAAAATACTATAAATAAAATAAGAAATAGTTAAATAATCAAGTAATTAGGGAATTTCATGAAATAACTTCTTGAATTTCATGAAATTTACACTTTTTGAGTTTCATGTTATATCCCTAATATAAGCGTTGTAGGCGGAGGGAATTTAGTGTTAAGACACTCCGCCTATGGCATTGCGAGGCTTTGCATGTTGAGTGGCGGAATTCAACGCCGCACTTTGACGGCCTCAATAATATATGAATTATTTTCATAAATCGGTCCCCAATCGTTTCGTAATTATAATATTTTTTCATTTCCAGAAATATGATGAAACTTAAAGAAGGAATGGGAGAAAAACTAGGCGTCGTAGCAAATTTAGTTGGAACTGCTATTATCTGCTTGTGCCAAGCGTTCCCTATGGGCTGGGAGCTAACACTTGCATGTGTTACTGTGGTTCCGTTTTCTATAGCAGCTTCTGTCATTTTATCTAATGTAAATATCAATATTTATTAATTATTATTAGGCCCATATTTATAAATCGCTCTCAAGCCTGAAATCTGTCTTGAGATGCCGTTTTCATTTACAGATATATAAATTTATGAGTGAAAATGGCATTTCAAGATCGAACTCAGACTTGAATGCAGTTTATAACTGTATTTTTTGCTTTAGTGTAAGAATAACATACCTAAATTATTAACAATTTATATTGAGAATATCTTGGTACGTAGGTATCTATTATAATGAATTTAATTTATATTATAGTACCAGACCAAATCATCGATTAGAGAAATGGATGCTTACAGCCAGGCCGGCAAGCAAGCTGAAGAAGTTTTAAAGTCAGTTAGGACAGTCGTTGCATTTGGTGGTGAGAATAAGGAAGTTGAAAGGTATAAGAAAATTACAATTTTCTCTTACTTGCCTATTCAATAGTCAAAAATTAAACATAACTGTATGTAAAGTTAGATGTTGATTAAAAAGTAAATTTAATAATAATGTGATACAAACGTCATTAGGTATTTAAAAGATAGTAAAATGTAGTAAATTTGTATAGTTTTAAAACAGCATTCGTCTTACATTAGACAGGATAAAATTAATTATTTTATAATATAAATTTCCATCCGCTACTTACTTATTAATTTTATTTCTTTGAAATATTTTAGGTACCGACGTCTATTAGAGCCCGCGGAGGTGTACGGCCGTAAACGGGGTTTATATACGGGATTGGGGACAGGCTTTAATTGGGTGTTAACATATTCTTTAAACGCCATCGGCCTCACATATGGTGCGAGACTAGTGTTGATTGATTTTGACAAGCCCACCGACGAACGAAAATACCTCGTTGGAGTAGTATTTAGTGTAAGTTCACGAAATGTTTATTATATAGTTATTTCCAATATGTCTACTACCACTTTTCGTTTTTAAACCACTTAAAAGATATACTGCTTTACGCTGTACCCCTCACATAGCAGGGTAGGCAAAGGGAACCCGTAGTGTTAAGACTCCGATCCAGATAAGAAAGTTTTTTGGGTAACTAATACTCCATTTATTTAGTTATGCTAAATGGGGCATTTATATGATTCAAACAATCATTTTTTTTATTATTTTTCAGATTCTTTTCAGCGTATACATGGCAACACAGTCTATCACTTTTTGCGTCCCACACGCAGAAGTATTTGCTTCAGCGCGCGGCGCTGCAGCTAGTATATTTAAATTACTTGACAGAGAGCCCCAGATAGACGCCCTTGATAAGGGAGGAGTCCAGCCCCGAAGAGTGTTGGGAGAGATTGCTTTGGAGGATGTCCACTTCAGTTATCCGTCGAGACCTAATGCTAAAGTATGTACTTTACTATAGGATTTTTATTTAAATGTATTTATTTTACTTCAAGATAGTAAAATAGAAATACCTAGTAAAATAGTAAAAAAATAGAGATACCTATTTTATTAGAGGCCGTCGAGGCACAGCGGCACAAGGGTGTGACTGTAACGCGACGGTTGTGGGTTCGATCCTCACTTGAAGAAGTGAAATATGTATTTACGTTTGTATTTCTATTTCTTCGCTCTGCAATCACGCAATGCCTCCGGAATTCGGCGGAAAGTGGGGAACGGAGTGTCTTAACACTTGGTTCCCTGCCCTACTGTGTGCGGGATACAGCGTGAAGCTCATTTGATTTTTTTTACTTATTTATAGAAAAAATATAATATGAATCTCCTTCCTCAATGCATTACAGGTGCTACAAGGATTCTCACTTCATATTAAAGCAGGAGAATGTGTAGCGCTTGTGGGATCGTCTGGTTGCGGCAAGTCAACTATATTACAGCTATTACAAAGACTTTACGATCCTCATACGGGTCTTGTGAAACTAGACGGCAAAAATCTAAAGAATTTAAATTTGAGCTGGCTTCGATCATCATTGGGTAAGCTTAATTAAACACAAAGTAATTTCAATATTTATGTAAAGTTTTAAGAATTTAATGTAGTTTGTAAATATCGCTTTTTTATATACTCAGGTGTGGTGGGACAGGAGCCTGTACTCTTCCGTGGTTCGATCCACGAGAACATAGCAATAGGCACACCTGAAGCAACTAGAGAAGACGTCCAGAGAGTTGCTGATATGGCATATGCTCACGATTTCATTACTCATCTTCCTAATGCAAGTATAAATTATTTCACCTAATAGATTAATCTCTATGTGTTAAACTGACTTTTAGAACGCTTACGGACTGAGAAATAGTGAGCTTTATCCCTATTTTGAGGCCAAGCAGCACAAAACAAGCGTGCGAATGTAAAAGCGACAGGTTGTGTGTTCGACACCCACACGAGGAAGTGAAATATTTAATACATCTAATGCATCCAGAAATCGGCGGAAAATGGGCAACAGAAGTGTCCTAATGGGAACAGAGTGTCTTAATACTAAGTTCCCTGGTCTTCTGTTTGCTGTGATATGCGGGAAACAGCGTGAAGCTAAAAAAATCACTAATTAGAAGGCATGAGGATTTAAGCAATTAAAAAAACGTCTTCAATATTGCATTACAATGGTTTGTATTTATAAACCATAAGCAATCTTCATAATCTTTTTTAAGAAATTAATTGCTCCGAGAAGATAATGAAGGTTGAATTTAAGCCTTCAAAAAAATTATTCGCATAAGTGCTAAATCATCCATAGTCATATACCTGCGTATTATGTTGGTAAATATTTAATAAAAAGATATTTCTATTTTTCATTTAATAATTATTTGTTATTTTTAAATTTTAGCCTAATTGGTTAAAATTAAACGAATAACATATTTCTAGTGAAGAAAATTAAAAACAATTCAATTATTGATATCGGTATGGTTTTTTTTAGCTTTTGCTCAGTGTATTTAGTACCTAGTTATCTTTTAATGCAATTTTTTTCTTAGCTGACGTAGTTAACGAATATAGAACCTACTCCTTTTTTACATAACAAATCGGTTAGAAAGTAAAAATTCATAATCAATTTAAGCTTTGTTTAAAAACTATAAAATTCATTGTTTTATTGATTGTAATTTTATGTAAAGGGCTACGACACTGTCATTGGTGAAAGAGGAGCATCACTATCTGGTGGACAGAAACAGAGAATTGCAATAGCAAGGTCGTTGCTCCGCGAACCAGCAGTACTTCTACTAGACGAGGCAACGTCGGCTCTGGACCCTCATTCAGAGAGACAAGTCCAAGCCGCACTGGACCGAGCCAGCGTTGGACGAACTACTATTATAGTATCGCATAGGTATGGTTGTAGTGTTTTCTTGTGTATGTTATGCGTTTTATTCCGCTTATAGCAGGGTAGGCCAAGGAAACCTAGTAGTAAGACACTCCGTTCTCCAATTTCCACCAAATTTTTGAGACATGGCGTGTTGAATGGCGGAACTAAATGCCGCGTTTTGCCTTTTTACCAAAACGAAGAAATGTTAATGTTAATAAATAGCAATTTATTCCTCCGAGTGGGAATCGAACCCACAACCGTCGCCTTTACAGTCACACGCTTAAGCCGCTATGATACTACGGTTTATCTATATATATAAAATCGAAAGGTCACTCACTCATCACGAAATCGCAGAAACTACATGTGCTAGGAATCTCAAATTTTGCATAGGAGTTACTTATAGGACGTAGGTGCTCGCTAAGACGGGAATTTGTAATATTCAACTTCTAAGGGGTTGTTTTTGGGGTTGAAAGTTACGTAGACGTAGGTACTCATGGAAACAGAAATTAATAATAACGTAGTTCACGCAGGCGAAGCCGCAGGCTGGCCGCTAGTATTATATAATACCGACTTAAATGTTATTTTCAATTGTAGATTATCTACCATCGTTAACGCTGATCGTATAATTTGTATGGATCAAGGAGTCATCGTGGAACAAGGGACTCATGAGGAGCTCATGAAATCTAAAGGTGAGGGAGTCATTAAATATATTTACAACCACAAATATTATAATGGGTACAATAGACATAGCATGATGAATTATGTATTTATATACATATACGTATATAAATACTATATGTATTTTTCTATTTATAGAAATATACTTTATGTATTTTTTTCAGCCTCACGTTACCCCACATATAGCAGGGTATGCAGAGGGAACCTAGTGTTAACACACTCCGTTCCCCACTTTCAGCTGAATTTTTCGTGGCATTGCGTGTTGAGTAGCGGCAATTAATGCCGAGCTTTGGTGCCAAAGTAAGGAAATGAAAATATTATTAAATAATATTGCATTCACCCGAGTGAGGATCGAACCTACAACCGCAGGCAGATATATATATAGCTATTTATATTCTAAATCATGTTTTAGGCTTTTACTACAAACTTGTGACTACGGGCAACGAGAATAAAGAACCTGACGTCATAGAAACATTACCAGAGGAGGAAAATGGGGAAATGGAAAATGGTGAACTGGCCATGGTGTCCCGATTAGATGTTAAACGCAGGTCAACTAGACGATTAGTGAGACGCCATTCGACTAAGAGAGGTAAATTTTTGGAAATTAAAGGTACCTGGTGAAAAAAATACCTCCTTTTTTTACAGACGACGGTTAAAAATTAAACTGCTTGATACTCGAGCTGTATTTTCTGATAAACGTAAGAATTAAATGTCAATATTAAAAAGTTAAAGAATGTATATTAGTTCGTTCACTTTCTAATCAAATTTAAACTCCTATATATTTCAGGCCGTCGTAGCGCAGTGGCTAAAAGTATGACTGTAAACGCGACGGTCTTGGGTTCGATTTCCACTCGGGGAAATAATTCATTTCCCCAAAACCGTTGATATTTTCATTTCTTTGCTCTAGTAATTGCCTAATTAGGCAGAGCGCGGCATTGAAATTCGACATTCACCATGGAAAGGTTCCCTCTGCCTACCCTGCGGGGTACAGTGTAAAGTTAGAAAAGAAATTTTTATAATTTTTTGTTATATTTTAGAATCCCATGATTGGATGACGCCACGAGGATCGATCACATCCGTAATGTCAACTGGGTTACAAAACTTCGTGTACAACGCTGAATACGATTCAGAAGAAGAGAAGGAAGACGATGAGGTTTGTCATTTGATATTCTTCATAGCTTTAACTTGCTTATAACCATATATAAATATGGCATATTAATATCTGTTTCTTTTTGTTATTTATAGGAAGTGAAACCAGTCAGCGATTGGCAACTCTTAAAATTAAATGCTCCGGAATGGCCGTACATTGTTATAGGATCGATAGCTGCATTTATTCAAGGATCATGTTTTCCAGTTTTTGCACTTCTCTTTGGATATACATCTGGGGTATTGTTTTATATTTTCTAAAATTTATGATTAATTAACTATTATACACTTTTTGAAGCCAGTCGAAGAGGCCAGTCGTGACGTGACTAGAAATACGACAGGTGGTGGGTTCTATTCCCATTCGAAGAAATGAAATATTTTAATATTTTAATTCGGTGGAAATTGCAGAGCGGAATGTTTTAACACTAGGCTCCCTGTCCCTACAATGCTACATACGGAATACAAGAAAAAAACAAGAAAATAATTGATAAAACAATTTTCTATTTTTAGATTTTCGTCTTGCCTGATCGGGGTCAAATTATATATTTAGCAGACTTCTACTCCGGAATGTTTCTGGTGGTGGCGGCCGTTGCTGGTTTATCCATGTGTCTACAAAGTACCACATTCACGAATGCTGGCTTAAGAATGACGACACGTCTTAGACAACAGTATTTTTCAGGTTTATTGAAACAAGTAAGTACAATACTATGTGGATTAAAATAAATAAAAATTAAATCAGATTCACACTGTATCTCGCACACAGCAGGGTAGGCAGACGGAACCTAGTATTAAGACAGACAGATTCTGCGTGTTAAGTGGCAGAACTCAACGCCGCGCTTTGCCTCGACACCAGAGCGAAGAAATAAGCAGAGAAACATAAACGTAAATAAATATTTCACTTCCTCGAGTGGGGATCAAACCCACAACCGTCGCGTTACAGTCACACCCTTATGCCGCTGCGCCACGAGGGCCTCGGCTAGGATATAATATAATTAATACGAAGCTAAAAATAATTTGTTATATATAGATATTATCTATCTATCAAAAGCTTCGCCTGCAAAACTTTATACATTTTTTTTCAGGAAATAGGCTTCTTTGACAAAGAATCAAATACAGTTGGTGCAATGTGCGCGAGGCTGAGCGGTGACGCGGCTGAAGTCCAAGGTGCGACTGGCCTAAGAATTGGTCTCATATTACAAGGCACGAGCTCCGTGGTCGTGGGCTTCATTATGGCTATCTGCTATAACTGGAAGCTGACTCTCGTCGGTACTGCCTTTTTGCCCTTAGTAAGTTTCTTCAGTTTACTATTTTCTTACATAATTTACTTACTATCTTAAGTAATTTTAATGCTGGTTCAGTAGGTCTGGTCCTGGAGATATATGACTTACTATGTATTTATATATAGTTTCTTTTTATAGATGGTTGGAAGCATTTGGCTAGAGGGAATCGTTTCACAAAAGTCACAATCGGATGAGCGTGCGGCTATGGAGTCGGCGACGTCGATCGCAACAGAGGCTGTAGTCAGTATTAGAACTGTTCAAAGTTTAGGTAACTTCATTTTTAATATAAAATATGGTTTTGAAAACATAATCTATATATATAAAATCGAAAGATCACTCACTCATCACGAAATCTCAGAAACTACATGTGCTAGGAATCTGAAATTTTGCATAGGAGTTATTTATAGGTCGTAGGTGCTCGCTAAGACGGGAATTTGCAATATTCGACTTGTAAGGGGTTGTTTTTGGGGTTGAAAGTTTGTATAAAACTTCGTTACTACAAATGCTAGGAGTCTCAAATTTTGCATGGACGTCACTTATAGGACTACCTACGTCCTCATGGAGACAGAAATTAATAATAACGTAGTTCACGCAGTCGAAGCCGCGGGCGGGCCGCTAGTATATCATATTATTACAATATTTAGTCTCCCTTTTTTCATTTACAGGTGTAGAGACGACATTTTTAAATAAGTTTAAAGAGGCTTTAGTGTTGTCATGTGCTGCAGTTGCCAAAAAGACAAGATGGAGAGGTTTAGTATTAGGACTGGGCGTGTACGTGCCCTTCATGTCGTACTGCAGCGCCACCGTCTATGGCGCTGTGTTGGTAGCTCATAAAGAGATTGAATATAGAATAGTACTGCTGTAAGTAAATCATACTGTTTATAATTATATGTATAAAACTAATAAAATAGCTTCACACACACACACACCCACACACACATACATACACACACACACACACACACGCACACACACACACACACATACACGGACACACGCACACTCACGCGCAATCAACTTTTAATGTAATACTTATTGTACTGTTATTTGTTTTCTCAATCATGTTAATATAATATTCTGGCCTTTCCGCGAGTGGGAACCTGGCGACTCGTAACACAAGCCCAGAGCTTAGTACGTCAGCGTCAGTCTCACATGATTGCCTCCTTATTTTTCTGTTTGTATACAATGTGATGAGAAATAATTTTTATTTATTATTATTATTATTTATTATTTTTTAAGTTTAATTAATAGTAATAAGTGTATGTTTATAGTGTAAACGAGGCATTGATGTATGGAGCATATATGTTGGGTCAATCATTGGTTTACGCGCCCAGCTTCAACTCCGCGAAAGCTTGCGGGGCAAGAATTCTAGCAATTATTAACAGGGAACCTAGAGTCAAAACTGAACACGGTATAAGGGATAAAAAAGATTGGGTAACATTATTTTATTACTTCACATTAATTTATAGCACGTACGTACTCAATACAAGATACAAATTTATAATTATTTTTTTTTCACGCTGTGTCCCGCACGTAGCGGGACATTGAATGCGTGTTGAGTGGGGGAAGTAGACTCCGTGCAAATATTAAAATTCTAATTTTAACACCACTTTATGTTTATAACATCACAATTTCAGGTTTCTTGAAATTGTAACTTATTAACACCATTTATTTTATAGGTTGCCACGGGTAACTTTGGCATAAAAGACATTGAATTCAGTTACCCAACTAGACCTAGCCAAAGAGTTCTAAAAGGTATCGACCTGAAAGTTGAAGCTGGTAAGACAGTTGCGCTGGTTGGATCATCTGGTTGCGGCAAATCTACGATACTGCAATTGATGCAAAGATTCTACGACCCTGAGACTGGCAATATAGTAAGTTTTTTTGTACTCGCATATTATTTTCTTTGAATATTATTTAAATCTATATAATAACAGCTTTGATGAATTGATACTGGTACGAAAATGTGATATGCTAATTCTGACATTAACTGTCAATACAGTGAATTAATTTGGCTCGAGACACTCTTAATATTATTTACATTAAAATTACTAAATAATCAAAACTTCTATGAACTAAGTAAAATGGGACAAATAATGGGAACCTTTAGAACACGACATCTAGACTTGAAAATGGATGATAAACCAACTTTCGACGAGAAAGCTGGTTTTCTATACAAGAGAGTAAAACGCGAGATGGTTGCTTGTAAAGAACACCTAATATCGGCCCGAATACCTGTAAAATATCGGGACTATTGCGCTCATTATCTATTAGACTATCAAGTATGTCGATACAAGCACATGCCTCTGTTATACAAGTGTCATAAGGAAAGACACGCGTATCTGCAATGTGAGAAAGATGATTATATTCTAAGAATGAAAGAGTTTGAAAGAGAACGGAGGTTGAGGGAAAGAGAAATAAGAATAAAAAAGAAAGCACAAGAAAAATGCTAGATAATCATTTTTAATTTGCACAATTTCAAATTTAGCTTTACGGCATAAATTTTTTACCAAAAGATTTAAAATACGCGGGCCCTTAGTAATAATTAAAATAAATGTAAACTTTAAAGAATGTTTAATTTAACTTAGTTGATATAAAATTAAATTCAACATAAGGGAAGCTACGTTGTATTAAATATATATTTATAATAGACTGACCTTGTTTACGTGAACAATTACTTACCAACATTTGCTAATAATTATGATGATGTACGTAATTTACACAATTATAAAATTACAAATTTTAAATTATCTTTTATTTACTTACTTATTATAATAAATAATTTTGTATGTTATTTTAGGAACTAGACGGTCGCGACACGCGTACCTCTTTGACACTACCTCGGCTTAGAAGACAATTGGGGGTAGTTCAGCAAGAGCCCATCCTCTTCGATCGTACGATAGCGGAGAACATAGCGTATGGAGACAATAACCGTAAAGTCACAATGCACGAGATCATCGCGTCCGCTAAAGCTGCCAATATCCATAGCTTTGTTGTCTCCTTACCTAAGGTACTAGCATTTTATCTTATCTTTTTTTTCTTGAGAAGCATAGTGACATCTTTCCTTTTATGGTGTACTTACATAGATACATTACGTTAGGTGACAGAACCTTACGTAGCCTTTGTATTAACATCTGAATTTAAATATAATATACAAATAATAAATAATAATATATGTACTAACAAACTATTAATAAATACAACAATACTTCATAATATTTACATATGTTACAGGGTTACGACACGAATTTAGGTTCAAGTGGCGCTCAGTTATCAGGTGGGCAAAAACAAAGGGTCTGCATAGCGCGAGCTCTGATAAGGTCACCGCGACTGCTTCTTCTCGATGAAGCTACGTCAGCTTTGGACGCCAATAGTGAAAGAGTAAGTAAACATATACACACCCATTGCTCCTTTATGTTGATAGATAGATAGACAGAAAGATAGATAGAAAGATAGACAAAAAGATAGATAGGTAATTATTTTTTCCTACTTCTAGGTAGTGTCCGAAGCTCTAGAAAAGGCAGCCAAGGGGCGAACATGTATCACCATAGCACATAGACTCTCTACTATCAAGGACGCAGATTTAATATGCGTTTTAGATAAAGGTTAGTTTTAATTAAGCATTTATATAAGCATTAAATTCAAATTCAAAATATTCTTTATTCAAATAAACTTATAATAAGCACTTTTGAATCGTCGAATGAACATATGAACAAAAAGCTACCACCGGTTTGGAAGGCAGTTCTGCTGAGAGCCGGCAAGAAACTCAACAGTTGCTCTTTTCAAAATCAATGGTACAATCTATTACATTAGTTGGCAGCTATCCTGCATTACATTCGATAGACATTAATTCCATACATGTTTGTCCTCTAAATTCTCCTCCTCATTCTCCATGTTACTTCTATTACTTTTTAGTTCATTTGTTTTTTAAGGGAAACAGGAGTATTTTAATGGGAACGGAGTGTTAGACTAGGTTCTCCCTGTCTACTTTGCTATGTGCGGGATAAAGAATGAAGCAAACAATTAATTATTTATATTTACTGGTTCTCATTAACGTTATTCAATATTTCAGGTAAAATCATCGAACGAGGTACCCATACCGAATTAATCAATTTGAAAGGGTATTACTGGCGCATGTGCAAAGGACAAAACATGGCCTGAATTTAGCAATTCAGTTTAATATTACTAAATGTATTATTATAAGATTTTAAAATAACGACCAAAAATTGTTAAGTAGTATGTAAACAGTTCGAAACTAAATAGTTATAAAATAAAAGAATATACAATAAATTACAATGTTTTAATGTCCTTTTTTTTTTCTTCACAGTCACAATTTAATGTTAACTTAAAAATTACAATCGATAAACAACTACAATATCACGTTCCGACTATCGACAGGTTAATGTTAACATTACATGTTTAAATAAATAAACATTGTTTATTTTATACTAGTATCTTATACTTCCCAACATATTATATAGGTTTATACGTCACTGTTGGCGAAAACATGAAAAACAAATCATTTTAAATAAATCATATAAGCAATAAACTTAGCTTTATAATTTTTTTATTAATTTTCAATTTGACAATATCGTATAAACCTAAATATTTTCATTTTATCACGATTCAATAGAAATAAACTAACGTTGGCACTACGTACTTGTACTAAGAATAGACAGTTCCAATAAAATATCTATATAATGTGTAAAAAAATTATAGGCCTATATTTTCGACTAATTTACTTTTAAATTTAACATTTTACCAAACTATTCTATATGTACATTGTCCATATAAACCAAATAATTAGGCTAATGCTGGATGATTAAATAATAGAAAAAAAAAATAAGAAAATGCAATATTTGAATTATTTTACATACTATTTCTTTATATTGAAAAGGTTTAATTATTATAATATTACACATTATTTCTCACAAATAAATAAATGTTATAAATATAGTCTCAATTTTTTTATTTTTTGGTCGCCAGCGAATTAAATAATAAAAAAATCTATGGTGCACTATTTGGCTGTACTTAACAAAACTACATAACAGTTATGGCAAGTAATTAAACGTTTCAAAATGTTATAGACATTATTTTATAACAAATTAATATTTTTTATAAAAGAAAGAATACATATATATAAAATAATATGAAATTGTATGATCATCTTACAAATAATACAATGTCACCTTATCTGTGGATTCAAGTGAGCAACAATTTTTCCTATTTCTCCTACCTTTATATCAAAGCTTCTTGCAATTCGTGAATCATAGGTTTAGTTTCCAGCAAAACAAAACTTAAAAAAGACTTTCTCTTGGTTACACAATTTTGTTTAACCATCATTATAAATGTCGAGAAATTTGTTATTTAAAACAAAAAACGACAATGTTGCGTTAAATGAAACTGTCGTCTTAAGTTAGTTTTTCAAATAAATATGGATTATTATAACAATATACAATTAAATACATTGTATAATGCATATATGTTCCACTTAAAAACTATAAATACAAATTATTCTCTAAAATATAACTATATTCATGATAAAAGCACCATCATTATTACTCACTCAAAACCACCTATAATTATTTCCCAATATCATACATTTAAAACTAGCGTGCCATAGTTATCATGTGAAATATTAACATAAGTGAAAATATAACCCAAGCACAGTAAAGAAATATGTATAAAAATAAACAGATATTTCTAAATACATATACAAAAATTACAACAGCTATTTGAAGAGATAACCATAGGTTTATAAGCTATGATCATATCAACTTATAAAAACCATTATATGAATTCAAAAAAATATATTTGTAATATATTTATGTATATAATACGTTAAATATTTTATACTCTGATGGAAATTATTTAATTTATGGTAAAAGCTTAGGAAAATCTAAATCTTAAGTATGAAAACTTACAAAATGACAAGAGTTGTTTCATATCTTAACTCATATGCGAAAATGGACATTTAATGATCGATTATTTCTTCTAATTTACAATCACGAACACATTTCATACAAATTCGGAATTAACAATATCAAACGTATTCTATTGGCACACAGCAACCAATTTATATCGATCCACAGTTTCTAGAATATTTAAAGTTATTCTTTTCTTACCAGTAAATTGAAATATGTCGAATATGATGATGTCGATTACAGTTATCAAATTATTATAAATGAAATATTCCAATACCCCGTGAATAATTGAATGTTACAAGTGTACTAGTATTAGTTCAGTAATAAATAGTATTTCTTCAATCAATCAATTATTTCATATATTTTATGCCTTAATCAGAGATATTATTGATACACGCTCAATTGGGGACTCAGATATATTATAGGGGAATTACGGACTATCATTGTAGGGCTTCCGAATACCTACTTAAACCAACCAACCAACTAATGTAACACAATAAAATAACTCTAAAAGAAATAACAATTATATAATAATATAATTAACAAAAATAAAATGAAAAATATGTTTATTTAAATACATAAATTTATATGCCATTGCATATAATGTATGCGTGACATATGTTTAGTATGTTCTAGAATATAACAATAAAAAAGTAAAACATTTTTCAAAATAAAAATTCAATGCAATTTAACTAAAATTAAAAGTGTCAAAAGTTGTATTGGCTCATAATAATATTGTATTGCAGCTTTGTGCGGAATAATTGTATTAACTTTCATATTATATGTGTATCATTTATAATTAAATTCATGGCGTTAATAAAAAATAGTTCCTTACAAAAATATTTGACATTTTGTACTACTAAATTACTCGTTCCCATTTCCTTCACATGAATTGAAGTCTATACGTTCAAACTACGGGTAGACTTCATTTCATATAAAGGAAATAGGAACTTCTACATCTGTACGTAAAAAGAAGGCAAATAGTGTATAAATTATAAAAAAATATATATTTATGTAACAATGCACAGAGTACAAAGTATCATTTTTTTATAAGAAACGATGAAATTTATAATAAAAAAATAAACTTAACAGATAATTTTAAGAATCGTACTGATTGGTCATTATGTATGAGATGATAGTTCACTGTAAACAGAATTACTATAAAGCCAAACAACAAACAAATAACAATATGTGTAATAAATTTAAATTTAACCATTACTATTTTTTAGAAATAAATTTAATTATATATCTTTCCTAGTAACACATTATTATATAATATATATGTAAGAAAAAACAATAACAGAATATCCAAACTTCATCTTAATCCATCAGTATATTTTTGTTTCACATGTTAGTGCATATATACATATACACGTGTTCTCATTCGTTGGATATAGGTAGGAGACGTCAGTGTCTTTTCATTTCACCCCCATATATGTTGAGCTATTTTCAGTGGTTGAGCAGATATTTGGAAAATTTGCAAATGCAGCATTGCTGTTGAGTGCTGTTGAATTTTTTTCTCAATGTAGCTCAATAACAGGCCTTTTCATATAAATGTTTAGAATATCGGGTCTATAAATCTTGGAAATAACATTAAAAGTGAGGAAAAATTGCAAATACTTATTTAAGTTTATTTTTAAGTTGCTACTTACTACTCCATTTATGCAAAATTTTGGAGAAAATATTTTCCTTATGAAAGCAATTTTTTAGCATCTGTTAATTTTCGTCAATAATCCGATTTTTTCAAAAAAATCGAATAAATTTTCAAATATCTGCTGAAACCCTGAAAATCGCCCAACATACCATGTATGGGTGAAATGGAAAAACACTGAGATTTTTTACCCGTTTACCCATCGATAAAGTTACACATGTATAAGTCTCTTAAATAAATATTATTATAGCTCCGTAATAGCACAGCCCTTTGTTCATATTATAAGTTAAATGTCAAAGATTTTTGACCCCGTTTAGTTTATTGATCCTAAAATACTTATCTCAACACACCCCAAATATCAAATTATATAAAGAAATTTTGTGTCTTTTTGCCAATACTTAGTACGAATAATTGTCTTTTCATTTTAGTTATACAGATTCCTCTCCTACAGTCCTTTTATTTTTAAATCAATAATTACTTTTAATCTTAAGTTATCGTATTATATAAGCTCCAAGTTAAGTAAAGTTTTTTAGGATAAATATTTTAAAAATATTACGTTCAATACTTAAAGAAAAATGGTAACATAACATGGGATTTTCTTAATAAAAACGTCGTCGCTTTTCGCTTTCTATTTCGACTACTTGAGATCTTTAAATGCAGCACTCAGATAATTATATTTCAATATGTACATTCATTTAAAAAAAAACAAATAAGAAAAATATATTTTGAGCTATAAATATAATTGTAAATTATAAAAAAAAGTTCAAAACAATTAATTTAAGTACATTATTTAAATTATACCAATTGTTGGAAAAATAGATATATGACACTTAAAAATAGACGTATTAAAAATGTGACCGAATTGATGCTTGTTACAATTGAAAAGTACGATACTATTATTATTAAAACATCTCAAATTTCATCGAAATAGAATCAATAAATTATTTAAAACGTTTTAAGCCAACGTAAAATATATAAGGACACGAATTCTATATACTATACTAACGTAAAATATAAAACTGCACAAAATAATTATTTTACTATTACACCGATGTACAACTCGCGAAGCTTAAGGTGAGCTTTGCAGTGAGTGATTGTTTACTAAAAGTAAATCCAGGAAAATATATATATTATTCTACACCGGATATTGCATCCTCATAATGTTAACACTCGTCTGTAGTGTTGTATAATCAATGAATTATTGATTGATTATAAGAAAAACTTAAAAAGAAAATTTTAGGGACTCTCTTTTTTCCCTACGCACCCGATGTCGCTGTAAAAATCAGTAGGGCTATGATCATAAACCTCAAGTTCAAAAAAAATGCACAGTTCAGCTTAGGCCTCGCGGATTGTTGGTATTGCACGTGGATTATGGCATAAAATCGTATCCTAAAATCTATAATATAGTTCTAATAGACATGGTAGTTATATTATTATTTTTAATAAATTATTCACTATGTTTGTGCATACAAGGAAGTATATAATGTTAGATGAGATCCGGTCTGCTGAGAGCAGTCTTAACTATTCCAAAGGACTCTAGCCACAGCTTGACCAGAATAGTATATTGTATTGAATATAATGTTAATATTCAGAAACAATGCTCCTGTCACTTACAAATAAGTATATGTAGCCACTGTGGGACTTAATAGACATAATAAGAAATAACAAGAGGTACTAAATAGCTCCCGCTGTCATTATAATGAGAATATCATTTATTAAGATCAAAAATGTGCAAACACGTCGAGTTCGTCGACTCACGTTGAGTTTCGACCACAGAGAGCACAGTACGGCCGCGACATGTAACAATGCCAGCCTGAAGAATAAAAAAATTGAAAAGTTGGCAACTTTTCTTTGGCATAATCACGATAATTTAATTAAATAGTAATAAAAGCCACGTTATATTTACGGCGGTGGCATATGATGATGTTGATTTTGGTTCCCAGGGGGCGCCTGCGTGTGCGGTGGATACCCGATAGGTCTTGGCCCCCCCTCGTAAAGTATCTGCGCAGGTAAACGCTGATTCTGTTGAATTTCCTCAGGATGGGCATAGGGATCTTGCACCTGTAAATATTATCCGTTTTCATGAGAGGTAAATCATCACCAAGAATGAGCCCTGAAAATTCTACCTACAAACAAAACGTAACTAACATAATAAAATATAAATGAAGGTATAGAAACTAATAAAAAAAATAACATACGTTAAAAATAATTATATTTTTTACTGATAAAACTTTCACATTGAATATCAGCAGCAAATGTAAAAATGTTGGGATGGGCACCAGACTATTCTAGGGCACATAGCCCACACAACTACCCCTTTTTACAGCCATGTAAACTATACAGACTATACTTACATTAATAATAGGTTGTAGGATACCGAGCCTCGCCAGCAGTAGTTGCTCCTTGACCTGCCTCAACTCCTCCTGCTGGCGCACGATCATCTGCTGGAGCTCGCGGTGTGTACGTTGCAACTGCTCCTGCCACGGCCACTAACTCGCATCATCGCATACAAATATCCTCTAACACACTTGTTTCCCTCTAACATCTTTTTTTTTGAGTTTATATGTGCATGGGGGATGTGCAATTACTTTAACACCCCAGCCTTATCTTACCTCACAACTAAATAATTACAAATTTTATAAAAAAAAAAGAAATCTACAAATATTTAAATAATCATAATCATTAATAATAGCAGATCGAAATAATCATAATCAATCAAAATAGAAGATCAAAATAATTATAATCAATAATATAACTGTGAAAACTATATATAACCAAACTAAATATGACAAATTGTTTTTCCTGTGTGTTCCACTCACCTGCAGCTGAGCTTGGTCGGGTGATACTATAACGGGGAGAGGGGGGAGTGAGAGGGGGAGGACTCCAGGCACTCCCACGGCCCCTACGTAGGGCGCGGGCTCCAAGTACTGAGCCCCTATACCGTGCTGCGGCACCAGCGACGGCTCGGGCACACGATGTGTCTGTAACATTATGTAATTAATAAATTGAACAAAGAAAATTGTATGGTCAATTTGAACATTACAATAAATAAAAATTCACACAAAACTGTTGCGCTTTTCTAGGTTTTAAAAATACATAATTGTATTACTTGGATCTTGAATTTTAAACTGTGAATTAATTTAGTCGCACTACCACATCAGCATCCACAATATATTTTTATATAATTTAGGACGCAGCACACGTGTAGACAGTAAGGAGGTTTGATATTGTATTTATATATTACTAGCGGACGCGCGCAGCTTCGCTTGCGTATTTAGGGGTGAATTCCAAAAAACCACGAAACATGTGTTCAATGAAATATTTTTAAGAGTGTAAATTTCAAATTTTATAAAAATCGGTGGTGGTTTAATGATTTTTCCGTACAAACTTTCAACTCCTTATTTGCACCCTGAGGAGGTGAATTCTAGAAAACCATGAAACACATGTTCAAATTAATATTTTTAAGAGTCTAAATTTAAATTTTTATAATACTCGGTGGCGTTTTAAAGATTTTTCTATACAAACTTTCAACCCCTTATTTGCACCCTTAGGGGAAGAATTCAAGAAAACTTGAAACATGTGTTCAATTAAATACTTTTAAGAGTCTGAATTCCAAATTTTATAAAAATTGGTGCCGATTTAAAAAAAATTCTATACAAACTTTCAACCCCTTATTTGTACCCTTAGGGGGAGAATTCTAGAAAATCTAAATGTCAAATTTTATAAAAATCGGTGCCGATTTAAATTTTTTTCCATACAAACTTTCAACCCCTATTTCGCCCCTTTAGGGTTAAAATTTTTCAAAATCCCTTCTTAGTGGATGGCAGATTACGAAAGTAAACATCTACCCAAATTCCACGTTTCTACGCACAGCGGTTACGGCTGTGCGTGCGTCTTACCTCAGTCAGTGAGGACAAGTCCTTTTATATATATAGATTACAACAAAAATTACATTTTTTTTTACATTTTACCTCTATTTTTATAGCTAATTTGACTGAAATAAAAATGAGAAACTTTATATCGTCATCGTAATGTTCATCGTCAAGTTAATTTATTTTCCGATTTCAAAATGTTTCCATCACAATATGATATATTTAAAGAGTAGATACACATACACTTTTTATAGTATTATTTTGTCAATGTAAGACAATGTAAGACATTGTGAATTCTTTTGTTTTACAAATTAATGATAGTTTAAGTAAATTTATTGGAATTATTGGAGTTTATGTAAGCTAGCGTTATTCTTGCTAACAGACACTTATTATATAGTTATTTATCCTGTTTAAAAAACAATGAAAGCAAATTATTAAAAGCAAAAAAAAAAATTGTATATTTTGTGTAAAATAGAATTAAACTTTTATCTACCATCAATTGTTGAGGTACTCCTGTGTGAGGAGATAGTCCCGGCTGAAGCATAAAGTAACAAACACCAAGTATAAAAATTTTCTCGCAAAAAAATGTTAAATAATACCTGCACATAGATTATTTATAACAATTTTAATATAAGCCCTTATTAACATCGATTCGATTCCACTGTCCCCTAGATTAGCTCAAACAAAAAGTTAGTTAAAGTTACTAAAATTTTATTAATATAATTAGAATCATTCGCTTGTATTTTAGAATGGCTTGTTTCTTCCTAGCTATATACATTTAAAAACGCAGTTACTTTAAAATTACAGACAGACATTTAAATGTTATTTATATGTATAATAACTACTAGCGACGTGGCGGCTGACAAGTCTTGTAACATTACATGATATATTTCAACTAAAACTAAATTATATGTAAGTTTCTGAAAACATAGACAAAAAGGGAAATTATGTATAATAAAAATAATGGATTTCCCATAAACATAAATACATAGGGCTGCCAGACTGAAAGATTTACATTCTCTAACTTTTACATAAATAAAAAAATCAACGTAAATTAATGTATTGTCCAAAACTCCCTTTCTGTTACGAAAAACGTAATATTTTCTGAACTTTGCACATTGTTCACTTGGGAATATAATAATTAAAAGTAAAAAGAATCGAATATGCGCAGCGATATACGACTAAGTACAGGGCGGCGAGGACTCGTGGACCGCACTGCACTTACTGATATTATTTAAAGGGCCTCCAATAGCTCTTACCTCTTGCGAACTGTTCCTCTGTGACGACCTGGACTCGCCGGACACGGAGGCAGTGTCGGAGCCGGCGTACCGCACGTGGGACGTGCGGGGCCAGGAGGCTGGCGCGGTGGTGGACGTGCCCACTGAGGCCACTGTGGCCCCGGTGCTGCCTGCTGATGTCGCCGCTGATTTCACTGATGGTGGCTGATTGGTAAAAAGATGTTTTTGCCTTTATTTTTATTTTTTATTACTTTCAGCGTCACACTGCAAGTCTACAACATATGTAGCGGTATGGGCAGAGGGACAGGAAACCCGCAACTCAGACGCTGTGCCGCGTACCATCAAGAATATTACGGCGCAGCGGCACAGCATCTGTGTGTATACACGTTGATTGCGGGTTCGATTTTTAGTCAGGGGACTGAATTATTTCACTGCTCTGCCAAGACAATGAGTGTTGAAATCTGCCAAAAAAACTCAACACGCATTTTAATTGATAAATATATAAAAATATATAAATAAAGATATATTTTTTTAACGCTAGGTTTTCCCTGAATACAAAACATAACTTTAATATATATACTAAAACATCTCGTTATTGCGATGGAAATAATTCATTTCCCTTATGGGGCCCGAACCCATAACCGTCACGTGTACAGTCAGACGTTATGCCACTGCTACACTACGGCTTTTTTTCTACAATTACCTGAGATAAAGATTGATATGAGTTGCCAAACGCGTCGCTAGCCTCCGACATATAAGATGGCGACATGGCCACCATGGCGTCCTCTGACGAGCTCTCCTTCAATACATTCCTCGTTTGTTCGGATTCGCTAACTGCATCCGTTTCTCCACTCTCTTGTTTTGTGCTCTTATCTATATCCGCGTAGCTAGTGACAAAAAAAATATACTTTAATATTAATTAATTAAAAAATGTTTTACCAAAATGACTATTTTGCTGCTATTGAACATAAAAGCTTAGAGTCAAAACTTATTATTATTTGGGATGTGACGATGCACAGCATCTGTGAGAGGGCGCTGTATACTTCCCTTTGATTATCCAATGATGTTCACTTCCGGTTGCTGTTTTCGACCAATCAGCGATCGCCGGAAGTCACGTGGTCTCAGGTGGTAGGGCGCCGCAACGTATAAAAGGCGACACTACGCTTCTTACCTCATAGCGTCGTTATTTCCCATCAGAGTAACATTGTTTAAAAGTGAAAGTGCTGTGGTAAGTGTAGTGTTGGAGGTGGAATTTCTTCACATCGTGAACCGGATTTCTATATCGGGCCTACTCCTGGGAAGGCCTCCAGCAAAGATGTTCATCCTCATCAGAGAATTTGTTTTTGTGAAATTCAAAGGTAAAAAAATGGACAACGGGTGAGTCATTTGAACCTCTTGTTTAACAAGTATCTACATGCATGTTCTATTGCTTGGTATCATATATACCAATACAGTAGTGGATTCTGAGCTTCACCGAACACCGCTGTGTTATAACCTACAATAAGGTTAGGTTAGGTTATCTCAGATTTTCAGCAGTTATAGCCCAATTTTATTCAGTTAACGGGCATTGCAAAAAGCAAGAGGACTCATCGCTTGTTTCACGCTCTTGGGAACGTTCTCAGCATAATATCATGCGATGTAAACGGAGTTTACTAAATAAATCGGTTTTTACCGAGTTTACTTAGTTGTATATTATCTATTAATATACTACCTTCGTTTAAATGCGATAAATTCGTTAGGAGCGTATCCTGAGCGAGTTATCAAATATATAAAAATAAAAAGTCTGTTCTCATCATATATATCAGGGAAGCAGATTATTTAATAGTTGCTAGTTGTCAAAACCAGATGGCGTTGCCCGTCACTCTGACGTGACACCGATCGATGACAATCAGAAGTGGGATCGGAACAAGCTCCGGTCCCAACCACCTTATTGTCCAACATATATAAAAAGTCTGTCTATTTTTAGATAATCTTTTTTATTTATTTGTAATAGGATAATTACTAACGTTGTTGAAATGTTATATTCGCTGGGAGCGTATCCTAAGCGAGTTAACGAATAACAATGGATAAATCTGCGTGAGTTTCTTTTAGCTTCTTTTGACCATTGCAAGCGAATACTCGGAAGAATTAGACACAAGGATTCGAAGACAATTTCAAAGCCTCCTGGCAGGAAAAGTGTTTCAAAAATGTGTCTCAATCCTGGAGGAGAGAGGATAAAGGAATTGTGGATTTCCTGCTTATTCGTGGTTACTGCCATCGCTATGAACGTCATAACATTTAGCAGTGGGCGTCATAGTATCTGGCAATCACGGGATCTTCTGTATGGCCTCTTCGGCAAAGATTCTAGCCAGTCACCTTATCTTAGTTGCCTTAAGGGGGACTCGGACTATTACTTGACATAAGGTATGTCCAATTATTTAAAGTGCATTTATCCGTACATTAGAATTTAAAAAAGCTCGGTACTATTTTAATTAGAAATGCTCTCAATTGTACGGGAGGGGGGCAGTTATAAGGAGGCTGCCTCTGAGCGTATCGGAGGCTGTGGCTGATGGTTTGGGCTCCGTAGGCCCTTCCCGGTTTAATCGCGGGAATGCATCTAGCCATCTACCTCCATGCCACCAATAATCCTTTTCCAAGATTATTTGAAGCAGTTAGACCTTCGTCAACCGTACATGCATCAAAATTGAGAAGCATGCGTTGAGTATAAATCTCTAGCACATTTAATTATACATTAGCAAATCTCAGGTATCGGTGCATACCGGATATCGGTAGTTTGGAGTGAGAACCCGCCGACTGGTAACACAAGCCCAGAACTTAGTACAAGGGTATTGCATGATTGTTAATAACTTTATTTAAACAGATACAGGTACACTGTATCTTTCCGTATACATTGTGTTGAGAAATACGGAGGCTGCCTCTGGGTATATCGGAGACGGGTGTAGATGGTTTGGGGCTCTGAAAACTCTTTTCGACTTAATAATGAGCATTCTCCATATCATCTCTGGCTTTATCCAATAAGAATTTTCAAGCGGTTCGAGAAAGCAAGAATAGAAAATAGTTCGACTCACGTTCGACAACTGATAAAGCAAACCAATAGGAAATTTTGTAATAGATAACGAAAGGTTTATCAAAAAAAGAATAAAAAGTTTGATATATGGATTGTTAAGTAATGGATAAAAAGAAACAATGTGTCTAAAACTAAATTAAAATCCACATAAGTATTATAAAAAGTCACCGAAGGTTTCTTCTAAATTGGCATTATCCTCGTGCCAGTGAGTGCACATCCCCATGAGTACCTCGGCAAAAGTATTTAATACCTGACGTACTATATATTAGAAACTGTATATACCTGTTGTGTATCTCAGTAACCATCAGAATTGAAGCTGATGTAGTGGAAGAACTCTGTAATCCAGCAGAAAATGCGGAGGCAACACATAGGTTAATATTTGGAAGAAGTAAAATTTGCATCTAAATAGAAGGAAATGTTGGTAAGAAGCAGGAGAAAGTGGAAAAGAAAGCAGTTAAATCATTCAGAAGGAAAATCAAGACCAAATTAGTCTCCAAGAATTACAGACGACAACCTTTTATTACTAAGTTGTTGGATACCATAAAGTATGATACACAATAATGCAAAAAGACTATCAAGAAGTTTCATTCATTTTTTGTAACTTTGGTTCCAGAGCTGGGAAAAGCTAATTAAAATATCTTCATGGAACATGAGGGCTGTGTAAAGGTAGTTGTGCTAATTATTACTGTCAACAGTCTTGTTATATATGTCTGCATATAGACCTTGGGCGATATCCACGTGCGTAACGTAGGTATTCCGCTGCTTATTGCCATGAGTTTTGCATAATCTGAACCTGGCTAGCGAGGTGTACACGTAGTCGCAACTCCAATAAGGCGGAGAGCATGTTGGATGTCTACGACATCAAGTCCGGGGAAATCGGACGTTTGAATTGAGTACATCTGTATTTAAATCGTATAAATTTTGACACTGTAAAGTTACTTCTAAAGGCGAATTTCAGAGAGTGAACTATTGTAGTTCTAAAATACAGCTAAGAAGCGATAATTGAAACATTATAAAATTGATAACTTTATATGTCAATGTATAGTAGTATCAATTACTTATAACTTTATTACACTTCGAAGAATGATATAAGCATTAGTCGGCCTAAATTTTGGTTGAAAAACTAATGAGCTTATAAACTCACATTTTCTAACGCGTCGTATGTCAAGTCCAGTTTTCTTCAAAGCTGTACCTAAGTAGCAGATAGGACATTCATATCATGAATTGTCGGTCGGGTCGCGGTTCTGGTGAGTATTCATTGATGCTTTTATGCAGTTATAATACTCAAAGTCTGTGATGATGGACTCAAGTCTTAAATTTTACAAAGGTGTTCAAAGGTTTGACCAGTTTAACTCTAAATTGGAAAAATTGGAACATATTATTGGGCTGAGTACATAGTATTTTGTAGAACATTCTATTAAATGCTCTAGTGTTATTAATATGTTGTACTAATGGCATCAATTACAAGGTAAAAATTAACTCGGGGTAACTACTTCATCATCATCATCATCACTCTGTCCTCGTCCACTGCTGGGCGTAGGCCTCTCCGCTGGCGCGCCGATGGGCTCGATCTTCGGCTCTCTGCATCCAGCCGTTGCCGCCACTTTGCGGACATCGTCACCCCATCTAGCGGGAAGACGTCCTTCATTACGCTTGCCAAGGCGTGGTGTTCACTCTAGAACGCGTCTCTACTTACTATAAATTTATTATAGTAGTTGAAGTATGGAGTTGGTTGCCGGTTCTATCTAGGACCTGCTGTCTGAGCCGGAGATAATTTTCAATAGACCGCACGACATTTTCATGAGCATTTCGATCCTGCTCGTACTTCTAAATATTTCGGTGAAACAGGTGAGACCTGTTGAAAATTACGCTCTAGAGACGGTGGTGTCATCCTAAGAAAAATGTTTTTCGAGGTTCTACATTAAGAAACTAGCTAGACCACCGGAAACAGGCTACAAAAGGTAACAATTTTGTTGTGTAATTTAGAGGGGAGGCTACGCAAGGGCTTCATGAATAATAATCGATACTTATATAAACAGGTTAGTAAATTATTATCAAAAGAAGTGAGCACGTCTAGCCTTATTATTTAGACGGTTATGAGAGCTTCCTTTCCTACTCATGCTTTGATAAGCATCCGGCCATACCCATGATGGCCATTCGCAACTTGCTGATGCGAGTTGCGAAACATCTTCTAAAATTTGGTTGTATGCAGATTATAAGTAAATCTAATAATTAAAGTTAGATTGTTTTGGCTCAGCTTCCGACAGAGCGATTATTAATTGAATTAAAAAATTAAGCAATTTACAATTCTTTGTTTGCTTATAAATAAAACAATGTTACTCATGTTTTTTGTGGTTTTACAGATCTATTTGTCTGAATGTATCAGAATCAATTTATACAATCATTCTGATTTAGATCACATAGCGTCGTACGTGGTCACCAGGAGTTATAAACACGTCTCTCACAGATGCTGTGCATCGTCACATCCCAAATAATAGTACAAGTTTTACATAACAATAAAACTTGTATTATTGTGGAGAGACGATGCACAGCATCATTTTAAGGCTCCTGGTGAGAATCTGCTATGAGGTAAGAAGCGTAGTGTCGCCTTTTATACGTTGCGGCGCCCTACCACCTGAGACCACGTGACTTCCGGCGATCGCTGATTGGTCGAAAACAGCAACCGGAAGTGAACATCATTGGATAATCAAAGGGAAGTATACAGCGCCCTCTCACAGATGCTGTGCATCGTCTCTCCACAATAATACAAGTTTTATTGTTATGTAAAACTTGTACTATTTTATGTTATGTAGATAAAAGTACCAATATGGTCATTTATATAAATAATAAGTTATTACAGGCAGTTGTAAGCCATCGTGGCGCAGGGGTACAAGCGTACTACTGTAAACACGACGACTATGGGTTCGATTCCCAATCGTGGGAATAAAATATTTAATATTTGCATTTCTTTGCTTCAGTTTCCTTTCCTTTAAAGTTCCCTCTGTCTACCCTGCTATATGCTTCACGCTGTAGCGTGAATCTGAAAAAAAGTTATTATACAAGCTGGAAGCGATTGCGAAAATATTTCAAACACATACCTAAAAAAAATAATCAAGATATGTCTTATTATTTTTATTTGATGATATTTCTCCATATTGTATTACGTGTGAGGCATTAATGAATAGATACCAATAACGTAAACATCTATCTATCATCTACGAAACGTTTCCATTCTGCCACTTTGCATTCTCAAAAAATATAACCGAACAAAAAAGGAATATCTCTAGTATTTTTTTACGCAATTACCAATAAACCTTACAATTATATTTAGTATATTACAATTATAATAAACTTTAACAACGTTCAACTCTTTAACTACGACTCAATTTTATGAAAGTGGCCTGCATAACATTGCCGCTTTGACAGATTAGTGTCTGTTTACATCATTCTTAACAAATGGGGTTTTATTTTACAGTGTCAATTTTATTATTTAACTCTTTCCTTTTAATTGTATTAGGCTTTTATAGAGTAGTTAAAACTGTTTTCATTTAAATCGATGTAGATAAAAATACCCTCTATATAAAGATTGTAATAATATAAATATACAATTACCTCACGACACGATGTGTACAAACTACAAACTCGGGCTTGGAATTCCATTGATGATATGTTATGTAGAATCGAGTTTGAAGCCAAATCCACTGCTGACCTTTCGTAAGAAACCTATAGTAGCACGACGTGAGCTCGCCTTTTTGCATCACTGAAAAAAACGTTCATTTAGATTAATAATAATTATATAAACTATCATAAATTTTATAAAATCAATAAAGTTATTAAGGTATTTATTTTAGTAATTAATAGCTAATGTACGTAGGTACATGGTACAGGTAGTATTAACCTCCTCTATTAATTTAGATTAGTTATATTTTTGGTATAGCTACTGATGAAAAAGTAGTTATTATTAGATGATATGAAAACTACAACTCGCGCAATGACACATACATGCGTCTTAAACACGACGGTTGTGGGTTTGATTCTCACTTGGAGGAATGAAATATAATAATTAATTTTCATTTCCTCGTTTTGATAACGGGTCTGGCGCAGTGTTGAAATGCCTCGAGAATTGTGACAATGGGAAACGGAAATGTCCTAATGGGTACAGATTGTCTTAACACTAGGATCCCAGGTTCCCTATTACCTACCCTGACATGTGATAGAGCGTGAAGCTAAAATATATAAATACTACTATTCCTTCCTTACCATTCTTAGTCTTGCCACATGCATTGGAACAAAGGAAAACAATATTTTTTTTATTGTACGTAATATTAACATTAATACTAAACCATTCAAATATAAAAAGCTCGAAATAGTCTTCATTGGCCACAATACATTCGAATGTTACAAGACTTATTGCCCTTCCAGTGAGTCTCCTAGAGGAAAGCACACTGGACCCGACGTCTCACGACCACATTTGCAAGTTCTCGGCATCGTAGCCGTTAGAGAGTTGCAAAACAGATTTTCCATTTGAGTACTAACATCTATAGCACCACAACCTGTCACAGGTGTAGGGCGATGAATTATTACAATTTATTTAGTGTATAACATCATAAACACCCGTAAATAAAGAACACTAGTAAAGAATATAAAGTAAAGCACTTACAAGCCTCGTGACACGTAACAACTTTCTCCAGGTCATCAAAATGATAATAATCGTATCCAGATGTGCCCAGCACCTCGAACGGCAAATATCCTATTATAGGCGGTGCGCGATGATCCAAAAACAAAAATTTCCACTCTAAACTATGTCGCGATGTGAATTCATTTCTATTAGAATCAACCAGAGATACGTCACGAATAAGTTGAGGTGTACAGAGCCGGCCCGTACACACAAATAATAATCTGAAATATTACAATTTAAATGAATATCACACAAAAGAAATATCAATTTTACACAGTATCCCGTAAATAGCAGGGTAGGCAGAGGGAACCTAATGTTAAGGCACTCCGATTCCCACTTTCTGAAGATTTTTTTCGAGCCTCTCACTCACTTTTTCGCCAACTTTTAACGCCAAGCTTTTGCCTTGGTGCCAGAGCGAAGAAATAAAAATATTAATAAATAATAATTCATTCCTCCGAGTGGGGATCGAACCCACAACTTTTGAATTACAGTCACACCACAACATAAGAAATGTTATAAGAATAATAAAAAATAAAATTATGAAAGGTTTTATTTTGTAAGTGCTGTAGTACCAATACAATAATATATTGCATTTAAGATTTTACTATTCAAGTTTTTAAAAAAATATTTCATAAATTTAAGAAAGTGAAATTAAAAAAAAACATCATGTAATAATAAAATAAATAGTGAATAGAACAAACCGTTTGTGGATGGAACATGTAAAATATGTATGTAAATTATTTGCTAGCGTATTTCTTTACATATGTAGGCAAAGCTGACTTACCTTGAATCTTGATCTGACTGATACGATAGATCATTATTTTCATTTTGTTCCATGTTCGTACCTACAATAGAAAAAAATGTTCACTTTCAAAGTTTCAAGACAAGATTGTAAAGGAAGTACGCGTGGTATGTATGGCTTTTTAGATTTTATTATAATCTCCACGGTGTTATCCCGCACATAGTGGAGTAGGCAGAAGGAACTTGGGAACCTAGAGTTGAGATACTCCGTAACCATTAAGAGACTTCTCCACTTGTCGAAATTCTAAGCGTGGCATCGTCGAAAAAATATAAATAATAAATAATATTTCTTTTATTTACCCACAACACACGCGTGGCGCTGGGGTGTGTGCGACTGTAAGCGCTACAGGTTGTAGGTTCGAATCTTACTCGAGCAAATGAAATATTAAATATTTTCACTTTTTCATTCCATTGCCTAGGCAAAGCGCGGCGTTGAATTCCGTCAACACGCATTGCCTTGAGAATTGGGCGGAAAGTGGTAAGCAGAGAGTCTTAATACTAGGCTCCCTCTGTCTTACCTACTATACATGGGATACAAAGTAAAGCTGAAAAATATAATGCAATTAGTATCTGGTAAATTTGTACTACATTATTCAGTAATTGTTATAAATATGTATTATTCATCCATGTCATGAAAATAACGCAATGCTATACTTTTCTAAATGAAAACAATTAATTTATTATTTACTTTTTAATAGTTTTTTTCTTTCAAACTAAACTTCTGTCAAATATTCTTTGATACTTACGAAAGTGACCGTTAAATTGAACCAATTCATATGTGATGTCATCTCGAAAATCCAACGTGCCCCTTTGAAGGTGACATTGGAACTGCACTTCATTTTCTGAAATTGAAATATAAATATTTGTAAATATTTATAGTTTTACTATTAGATAAGTTTTTCTTTTTATTGTATGTCTTTTTTTAGGCATCAATAAAAAATAGTTTTTTCATGCTAAACAGAATTAGAAAGAAACTAGGGTTTTCGAATACTAATACATTATTATATTAAGTGTATGTTTTAAGTAATGGATAACATTAAAATTTTATAAAGAAACTTATTTATTTTTATTTTATATTATTATTTATTTTTATTTGGTGTTTTATTGATTTCAGTTATAATATGTAATTCGCATTTTAAAAATAAACCACATAAAAAGAGGAATAGCACACGTTTTAAATTTTATATTATTATTATACAAACACATGTGCCAGCAAGTGTGTATCTAAATTATCATAAAATCAAAAATCGCAGAAATAAAAAAATATTTCGCAGGCTGGAGTATCTAATGAATAATTGAAACCTTCTATTTATTACTAGCTTCACACTATATCGCGCACACAGCAGAGTAGGCAGTGGGAACCTAGCGTTAAGACACTCCGTTTCCCACGGGTATAGAGTGTTGAGTGGCGGAACTCAACGCCGCTCTTTGCCACAACACCAGAACGAAGAAATGGAAACATAAATTTAAATAAATATTTCATTTCCTCGTGTTGACAGTAGGGATCGAACCTACAACCGGTCCCGTTTACAGTCACACTTTGTGCCCATGCGCCACGACTGGCCTCAATTTTTTACTTATTCATAGCATAAAAACTCTATTTAATTTAAAAAAACTTAATTAAAAGTAGTACACCAAGCTAGTTTTAAGATATAGGTAAAATAGTTTTTCTTACATTTATAATTTTTAACATTTATTAATTTACTGCAAATCTTATAGCTACTAAATTATATTTTCTGAAATCTTCCTGATGATTCCATACTTCACTTTCTACTTCAGCCGCGGATCTCAACACCGCATTTGCCTCGTTACCAGAGTGACGAAATGAAAATATTAAATATTTCATTCTCTCAAGTGGGAATCGAACCCACAACTTGTAGTCCTTACGCATGTGCCCCTGCGCCATGATAACCTCATTTATGAACAATTATAATAATAAATATTTACATATTTTAATTTGAAGCCACAACCAAGGTATACAATAGGAACAACCACTCCAAGACGACGTGAAAACATTCACCTAACTATTTTAAATACAATGTTGTTTAAAATACGTTTAGCGAAAAAGGTAAACAGTACATCGCAAGTATTTAAGTGTAAAAATATTTATACATATACATACATAGCAAGCGGAAAATATTAAAAATATAGAATAATCATTAAAGAAAACAAGTGTACAACGTTAAAATTATTTTCTGATTTTTTTAAACTACCTTCCGCCAGAGATAACTCATTCCCCGGAATGGGAATCGAACCCACAACCATCGCGGATACAATTTATGCTTTCCTGTTGCAATACGATGGCCTCATCTATTTATTTTTTATATTTATTTTAGATGCTTTGCTCTTCCCGAAACGCTTTTTTCTTCATACATCTTTCACGTTAACGGACTAGATGGAGGGAACCTACTGTTGATGAGAAGGTCCCGTTCTCCATATTCCGCATATTTTAGAGATATTGTAACTCATATCGTCCAACGCTGCATATTGTCTTACAGAAAAAGAAATACAAAAATCATTAAATATAAACGTTTAAGCTTCTGGGAATCGAACCCACAACCATTTTATATACATCAGAGACTTTCTAAATGCGCAACGTTTCTTAATATTCGCAAATTTCTTCTAACTGTAAGATGCTTTTTGGCAAAAACAACACAATTCAAAAATCGTCAAGCAAATAATTCGCTTATTATTCACATGAACAATGTTTTTTTTTTCAGTTTTACGTTATATCCTGCATATAGTACAGTAGGCAGAGAGAACCCGGAAACTTAGTGTTAAGACACTCCGTTTCCCATTAAAACGTTCCACACTTTCTGCCGAATTCTTGAAGCATTGTGTGACGGAACTAATCGCCGAAGTTTTGTCTCGTTACAAATCCGGGGAAATAAAAATATTAAATATTTCATCCCCTCGAGTGGCATTTGAACCTACAACCGTTACGTTTACAGTCGCAAGCTTGTGCCTCTGGGGCAAAACGGCATTAAACCATGCAGTTATATTTTATACATTACAAATATATATAATATAGCAATGCAGTGTTTATTATTTGCAACAATTAAAATAATAAATGTATATTAATAGCATAAGCAGATGGAAAATAAAACAAGCAATAGCTTAAAATAAAATTTAAAAAAAAAACAGATAATTCTGGCAACGCATCTAGCCTAAAAAAATATAATCTAGAGCAAGTAACGTTCGCTTCCTATAGGGTAATAGTAAAAAAAAAAAAATTATGCAAAATTCGCTTTCTGTAACTTATTACTCTAACTTATTCGCCTTAGCAATTACTTA
>JAEBDU010000064.1:3487781-3503040 GCA_016802625.1 Heliconius numata
ATTTCATAAAATATAACAATAAATGTTATATTTATTTTAAATAGTTATTTTTCTTTATCTGTCTTCTAAACTTAACACACTCGTCACATAGGTGACGAGTGATACAAACTTTGAGTTGCATAAAGTAAATATTATGTGCTACTAAAAAGCAAACTCAAAAAACATTAATATTAATGCAAAACAACATTTTTAAACTACTTCTGCGTGACGTCACATAACAAAAGAATAAAAAAAGGCTCATCAACAAACCTATAGTAATACCCTGTGTTGGATGGATCACGGCTGTCGGATTTTGCAGCAACCCATACAAATTGGGACGGTCATCTTCAAATGTCAAATCGAATATACTCTTATTCAATATTTCATTCTGAAAGTTTTTGTGTTGATTAAGCTGTCATACAAAATAGATTATAACATTTTTTTTGCAGCTTCACACTGTAGCAGGATAGGCAGAGGAAGCCTAGTGTTAAGACAATCCGCTCCCCACTCTCCACAGAATTCTAGAGCGGGCAGATCTAAGCGCTGTGCTTTGCCTCAACACCAAATCGGAGAAATGAAAATATTCATAATGAAAATTTTATTTCCGCGAGTGGGAATCGAACCCACAACCTGTCGCGTTTACACACACGCTTATGCCCCTGCACTACGACTAGCCTAATTATATTATACCAAAATCATTCCAAAAGAATAAGTTACTTGATAAGTGTTATAGTTTTACAAATAATCTTTACCGGGTTATGTCCCAATAGTGATGTGACACTTTCAGAAACATAGTAAATACGACCAGTAGCAGAAAACACCATCACAAATCCTTCAAGGGCCTCCAACACTAAATATGTAAATTCTTCATTTGACAAAAAAGTTGGTTTCCAATCTTCCTGGACATCGTGAGCTCTTGATCGCACAGTTATTTCTATAAGTGATGTAAAAAATAATTAAATCTTTTGCCATGTAAAATTTGCTTCTAAAGTAAAATGAAAAAGAAAAGTAAATTAGGTACCATTGTGATTTTTCAAAAATGATATTGTTGATTTGAGAACAGTTGATTTGTCCATTTTCCTATTGTTTGTAGAAACCATAGACCCAAGCTCATTGAGCAACATATTGAACTGATCTCTTCTTTTTTTTTCACTTAAGTTTCGTGTCCTCCTAAAAAAGTATATTGAAAAATAGTAAGATTTAATCTATTGTGCAACATTTTAATTAAAATTAATAAAGATAGTTAAACAGTCTCTTTTCTGGTGAGTAACTTAAATTTAATCAACAATTTTTAGGTATAATGCAAAGAAAATAATTGGACAGTGAACTTTACTTTCAACTTTAATTTATACAACATTGAAAATACAAAACTGGTGATGTAAATAATTAAAATAATTAGTTCTTAAACTCACTATTACATTGAAAATAATAATGTTCTAATAAATCATTAAAGAATATATTTATTTTGCGAATAATATCAATAAGAAGTATATATAGTTCATCTTTTTGATATTATTAATAGCCTCCGAAAGCATTAACAACAGTGATCTTTTTTTGCTCTATTCTGCATATAGTAAGATAAGAAAAGGGACCTTAATTTTAAGACCCTCCGTTCCATACACTTTTAAATGGTGGAACTCAACACTGTGCTTAGGGACATTTTATATTCTATAATTCAAAAATTGAATTTAATTTTCACAAATATACAACAATTTTGCAATAAAATTATGACCAAATCTCGCTCCACATGTGTCAACAAATATATAAACTAGGGAAATAATATCATACATTTTTTTTACTTCACAGTACTCTATTATGACATGACAAACATTTTGTGCAAGATACAAATATTAGTTTAATATTTCTCAATAAGCATTACTCAAATGTTATAGGAAACAAAAGCCTCAGAATCAAAAAAACCAAAAAATATGTAAGAAATAATTACGTTCTTCAATAGAATACATTAAACATACATAAAAAAACGATTTTGTAGGGAGTAAATATTTGTGTTCAGAAGTAAAAACGAACATTTCTAATTGCATTAAATAAACATCGTTATACATGAAATATATGTTTAATTTTATAACAAAATCAATATACTGGAATGAATACCTCTTAGAGTCGTCTTTATCATCCCCGTCTTCGTCCATGGTGCCTTCGACTTTACGCCAGGGAACTCAACAATCAATTAAATGAGACACATCGTATAGTTTATTTACGGATACAATAACAAACTCCGTCAATTATGTCATTATACACAACCGTGAATATCAATAACAGACAATTACTTGATAAATTGTAAAAAAATATATTATAAATAAGCAATTAGCACTCTAATGCAAAACTGTTCAATAGGTACAGTCAATAACGATTAATCAAGAGCACTTCGCAGTCTTCAACATTCAATGTACTCTGTGGTCCTCAGTAGTCAGCTTCTATAATCGACATGATACGGGCAACACATTTCTCCTTTTCATGTATACAACCAACGAGTGAAAGAGTAAGACAATATTCCTGTAAACCATAATTATTTATGGAAACATCTCGTTGCCATTCTCTGATCTTTAATCATTGTAAAAGTTTGGAGTCATCTATAAACAAAAGACTATTTTAAAAGCATCGAGAATAAGAATATCGTAATTATTATTTGTTTTAAATAGAGGAAATATTTAAAGATACATTTGTGATTTTGTATAAATTATTAAAAAATAAATAAATATCTTATTATATATCTAATTCGCGAACAGTATAATAAATAATTAGCTTTACGTATCAATGCTCAATATATATTATTATAAATATTAAATATCAACAATGGATTTTTTTTATTTGGATGGGAATATTAGATTGGATTTGGATTGGAAAGCAATCAAAAATCCTTATAGAAATTACGATAATGTAGAAAAAAAAACATTATAGAAGTCATTATAGTTGTTCGTCAATTCTGTTTATTAAATGAATAATCATGTAGTTCAAGCAGGCTAAGGCTAGGCTAAGCGGGCGGGCCGCTAGTATTTAAATAACAACGAAACTTGTACTCTATTCTGATGGATATTAATAAATAAAAATATGTAAATGATAATGAAGAGTATTTTTTAAATTTATTTCTATACCAATATAGTCTTGGCCAACTTTTATTATCTCTTTTCACAAATGTGTCGCTGATTAATCATTAGCATGAAGAAAGATACCATTTTCTATTATATAATTTAAAAAGTGTTTAAATAATAAGTTTTGTTTTTTTATATTTGTAGAACAATCATTATATCTAAAGCGGAGGAGGATAAAACATATCATCAATAAAATTGAATGTTTGTATTGCAAATTTTTAACTATCTTGCATCTAATAATAGTAAAACGCAATAAATAAATAAATTATTATTACCATGTACAGTATGTAAATGTCTATAATTTTCATCCCTACTCAGGAGCCACACCTGCTGCGCAGAACATACATTTTGTACCAGTATTATGCACCGATATTGGGAGGCAGGCAGTGAAGTTCCCCTTGTCCGTGCACTTTTCGCGAATGCGCTCTAATGTTTAGTTCAGTGCTAATGCTAGTGTATAATTGTTGTGTTTTATTAGAGCAGAAAGATAGCTACTACACAAAAATTCAGAACATTTTTTTTTTATTGGAGACTGTGTTTCATGTGTTCCTAATTGCATACGTGAATTACCACTGTTTAGGATAACTAGGATATTTTTAAATCTATTTTTCTCTATTATAAAATGGTAACACCAGTCTCTATTAAAATCACAGATAATTACATACATCTAAAGTGACAGCGTCTAATGCTTGAAATTGTCATGTCAATAGCTCGGTTTCCGTGGACCGTGGTCTATTGTCAATTTGTATTTTGTCGCCATTTAAAGTCGTCAATCAATCAACTAAGGCACGTGGCGGCAAGCAGTTTTAATTGGGAATTATTTAAATATCAACACATTTAAGATTCAAAATGTGGCGCACTCGTTTAAATCAATTGGAATATACAACGACCTTCGATGATACGGTGAGTATATTTATTGATTGTCCTGTTTTTATTTTTTTAAATTTCCCGGGTTAAATTTAAAGGTGAACCGCTTTTTATTAAAAGTTTTATTAGTTGTTAATATTAATTTGTCCGACTATTATGTAATGGTTATCTTTTAATTTTATATTATAAAATTATTCTTAGGGTGTGTATAATATTACGTCAGAAATTATATAAGCAGAAATAGACGGTAGTAAAATTTTTTGTCTTTGAATCGCAATTATTAAAGGTAGGTACTTACAATTTATTTTCGGTTTTGCATCATCATCTTCGATTTTGCATATTTTTACCCGACAACCCACTTTTGAAATAATATACAATTTTGTAATAATGAAGATTTGACATTTCCAAAGGATTGTGTTGCAGAAATATAGTATCATTATTAGTGCTTACTATGCTGCTTTTTCATTGTCGGCGTGTAAAGTAGTCTAATTGTGTATTTCAACACAATTATAGCTATTTCCTTATTTTCTCGTTTTGGTGAGCAAGCAACCAAAAACATTTACTTACAACATCACATTATAAAGCTTTGCATTTTTAATCTTTACTGTTATATATTTTGCAAATGTTATGTAGTAAACCGTCCCCTTGAGTCACTCTGCCTCAAGGGTCTGTACCATATGTTAAATATTGTTATGTTCAATATCAGTCTTAAAAAACATTTAAGTTTGTTCTAAGTTATACTTATATTAATATTCCAAAATTTAATTAAGAAGTATATTTTTATGAAAACCGACTTATGGAACACTAAGTCTTAGCGTTCCCCGATTTGCAACATTAGTTGTTGTTCCTAATGGTCATAGTGTGACTCTGATCATGCGTCGACAAGGGGATCCAAAATAAAATATAATATTTCACTATAAGCCAGTAGTTATTTTTTTTCTTAAATTATAAAAGTAAGCATAGATAGCTTTATTTATTTATAGAATTATATTTAACTAGTGTTTATAAATAAATTATATATACATAATTATTTTTACAGATTGACACACTTATAATGTTATATACACATTGTTATTTTTATGTAAATCCACAATATTTTAGCTTAATAGAATTAGAGAGTGTATTTATTATATTATTACATTCATAAAAGTGAACATTAAGAATTTACATATAAACCTTTAAATCTTTTATCTTGCATATAGCAGGTATTGTATTCAGAGGGTTACCTAGTGTAAAGACACTCCTCTTTTTGCCAATTTTCCGAGACATTGATTGTTGAGTGGTGAGACTCAGTATGTTTTGAGTATATACTATATCCAGAATATATATTCTATTGAGGCCAGTTGTGGCACAGGGGCACAAAGTGTGTCTGTAAACCACCCGAGGCAGTGAAATATTTATTTACGTTTATATTTCCATTTCTTCGCTCTGGTGTCGAGGCAAAGCGCGGCGTTGAGTTCTGCCACTCAACACGGAGTGTCTTACCACTAGGTTCCCGATGCAGGCAGTGGCTTTATCCCGCACAGTGCAGGGCAGGCCCTGCTCTGTGCGGGATAAAGCGTGAACCATATTTAACGAAAAATGAACAAAATGGAATATTGTATGCTAACGATGTCGGACATAAGGCATTTATTACGTTGGCTCCTGTATAAGTTAAATAGACCTCCTTGTGTTATTGCAAATATCGGTTATATTTATTAGTGTGACCTAGATAAGAAAACATAAAATAGAATAATTAGAAGAAGGAAGTGACGTAATGTTATCAAGTAAATTTCAATAGAGAGAGTAAATAGCCTTAAGACACTCCGTTCTCCGCTTTCTGCTTGAGCAAAAAAATTGATTGAAAGTGATTGGTACAATAGTTCCTGTTTTTAAATGTAAACGGAACCATAAAAATATATAGCAAGGTACTACAGAATATTATAAAATTAATATAGATTTCGCTAAAATGCTATATTAAGCTAAAGCTATAATAAATATATCGTTAATCGTTAACATAATATCGTTCGTAATAAGTAAAACAAAAGTCTAATTTATTGCCTAAGTACCTTCATGTTAATGATATTTTTTTTTCTATATCTCATCTTAAGGTTTACCTTATAATTTTATTTTAATTCAAAATTAATATATGCATGTAAAAAAAAATTGTGATAGCGGCAAAATATGTTTTCATGTATTGTATATAAAACTTGTTTTTTCCAATGTATACTTATAATAAAAACGTAACTTAACGATGTCTGTGCATGAGAAAAAAAAATTAGAACCCATTTTTTAATTTTTTTAAACCCAGATTTAAATTTTTTGTCTGTCGGTTTTTCTATTTGTCAGTGCGTTTTTTCACGCTTATCTCAGACACGGCTTAACCAATTTAAAAGCAGTTTCACATTATATTTTGCCAAATTTCTGTTAACATTTAGTGTTTGATTTATTTCAATCGGTTCGTAAATAAAGAAAAATATACCAATATGAAAAATTTTATTATGTTGTTATTGAATTATCTAAAACTTTCATTTTTAATGTATGTATCTATAGATGTTGTGCTTAAACTGAAAATGTTATTGGACCACAAAACTATTTCACGCTAGTAGACAAAAATAATTGGATAGTTCAAGCAGGCGAAGCCGCAAGCGGATCGCTAGTTACATATTAAAAGACATATATAATATTAATGCACACCTACATAAAAATACACTAAAACAAAAACAAAAAGTCCATTTATAAATAAAAATATTTACAACGATTAAACAATTAAATATAACATGTAATATTATGTTACAATAAAAAAAAGAAATAGATTACAGTGTGTCAGTGCAAGCGCATGCACTCACAGAGTCACTGTGCCAGTAGGTCGCGTTATGTAAGCCCCCCGCTTAATGTTTTGCGTAAGAAGTAAGAACCGTCGCGTCGTCGTAAGAAAACGGCCAGACGGCGAGTTAACTTGTTCGCCGCCCGTCAGTGCGTTGTGCTCTTTCGTACTTATTTGAGATCTATAATTTAAACTACGTTTCTATCTATCTATCTATAGAAAGGTAATTATTAATTATAGTAATAATTGTAACTTTAACTGACTTTAATGTTTTAATTGACGATTTTTGAGTTACTCTTTGTTTTATTTTTTTATAATGTTTGTTGTGGTTTTTTTTTTTATTGTATAAGTTTTGGCTTTTTACAATTTAAAAGTGTTATATAATGATATTAATTTAAGTGTTTCGTAAATTTCATCTTGTTTTGATTGAAGTTTCATTCATTATGTATTTGTTAATCTATGGTGCTAAAAGTTAATTAAAATTTTATAAAGATATTCCGTAACTGTATTTTGTAATCGACTATAAAATAAAAAAAAGTTGTGCTTTGGCTACAGATAATTGAAGAAGAAGAACGAAGTAGTTCTACAATTTCTGCCACTATTGCTGGAGTTTCTGCAAATGATGCGGTAAGTGACTTATCTGTTGATGATAACTGTCTCTACTTAATACTCATTTTAATGTTAATTCTTCTTCGCTTATTTCGCGCGTCTTTACTGAAGACACTAGTACAGTTGGACACATAAAAATATTAATTCTTTTTCTGTGTTCAGAAGTAAAATCGATGTACTATGGATTTTGTTTTAGATTGTGATAAACTTGTTTTGATAGTGTTAATATAAATACGTTATTATATTGCGTCCATTTCACAGCCTTCCAACCGGTCTGCTCTTACTAGGCCAAGTTCACTATTACGTATAACTTCGATACGCCTGTGATATTACGAGTAGGAGTTAGCAATTGTTTCTTTTTCATTATTTTCTCATATCATTCGAGATGATAAGAATCTATATATGTATTACTCGTTCACTTTTTCAGTTTCCACTTTTAATTTATAAGACGCGATACCTTACATTTAATATTATATATGAAACGTATAGCATAAGCTCCGCGTGGAATTTGAACACTCAATCATGACGCAAGTCTTTCAACCGTCGACATTAACTACTAGAAGCTGACCTAGACAAAAACTTCTAACATAAGGCTGGTTCAGTTTCAGTGAAACTTTTGAGTGTAAAAGTGATAATGGAAGATAAAAATATTTACATGTTTTAAGATCGAGTTACAATAGTAATTTTTTCTGTAAAGAAGCTTGCGTTCTTGATGTATTTAATCGGTACTAGTTAAATTATTGGTTGAATCAGTTATCAGCTGGATATATTTACTATGAATATAATTATAACTTAAGCTTTAGAATTCAGATTCATAACAGTATATTGTAAATAGATAAAAGTTTACTTCCTGATCCCTTTTTAAATATTCGTTGCAGCTCCTTCCCGGCTCAGCTGCAGGTGCACCTTTCAATATCGAACAACCATACATTGCAACACCTCTCATACCACAAATCTGTTCAGGTCCAAATATTGTAGAAATGACCACAAATTTCCGACCAGCTCGGAACAGAAATCAGAATAGTATACATTTTCAAAACTTGTTACCTCATAGCCGTTCGTACCGCACTAGATACTGCAATCATCGCAATACTACAGAAGAAGCTAACTTCAATTTGCAAGTTGTCAGCAATGAACTTTCAATTAATAGAATGTCTCCTATACCTGAAGATGACCATTTGCTAGCACTAGCTGAGAATGAGCTCTCCCCAGCTGAACTGGCTTTTGAAATTAGAAATTCGGTTAGAGGTTTTTCAGGACCATTAAGCTTTGAAACTGAGCCGTCTAACATAGAAGATGAAAACAATGTGCCAAATTTATTTGAATCTGCAAATGAATTTTATATGAACCACTTTACCGAGAAACAACTGGATTCGGGGCTTAAATCCAATAACGCACCAGGACAAATACTCGAAACCCCTAGGCCCCTACTCGACCCTTTCCAAGTTGGTAATGAATCACTGAGCCCCTTACTGCGCACCATCAGAAACTTGCCTTCACCAACACTCAGCGCACAAAAATTAGCCAATAGCTTAATAAAATTATCAGGTCACCTGAGGTGGTTACCCGATATAACCAACTTCCACTGCTTGAACTGCAATCGTATTCCCAAGTTGCCAGTGACAGGAGAGTGTGGACACTCCCGATGCCTACAGTAATATATCATTTATTTTAATAATTTGTATTAAATGTAAATGATTTTGTTTGTAAAATTGTAAAAATAAATAAATACAATTTGTTTACAGCTGCATTAAACAACACGGTGCTTGTCCCTGCGGTGCTATGTCACCAAAAAAACTGACTGTTAACCCAGTAATGCGAGAGATAACTGAGAAGATGACCAAATATATAAAAAAACCAAGGTATAACATACATAGTTATATATAATATAATATCCTCTAGTGTTGGTGTATCGACATTACATTAATGTAAACATTTGTTACAGAATACCGGATCCCACTGTACCTTCTATTGCGAGATTATCTATTTCTAAAAGTAAGATCAATGAAAGTTCTAACATATTTTTATTATATTTCCATACGTTAATCATTATTATTATCTCTAAGCAAACAGTATCAGTTGTATATAAAATACAATTTAATATCGCAACTATGCCACGCACAGATTAAATATTGGTGTTTCCTTTCTGTGAACAAATAAATGGAACCCAGTCATATTGACAACGATTTATTTCATTCAATATGAAAATTCATTGTTCAATGTTTTTATACAGTTAAATATAATGTAGGCGTGAACAACAATAATCACTGCAACAAGTAGGTATTACGTAAATGGTAGATTTGTTTGTTACATTGCGGTTATGTAAGTACATTGTCGACGACGCAACGGAGAGCGCCGGGTCGCAGGTTACGTTGGCTTTGGGTACCTACGTAAGTCCATGTGAGGCACTCGCTTTTTTTATTTTATTACGTTTTTTTTTTGTGTGTGTGCGTTTTGTTCTATTTTTTTATGTGGGATTCGGTCTGTGTTGCCAGCTATAAATAAATAGATAGGGATGTTTCGTTTACATTTTGGCGGCTTGTTTAAAAAAGTTTTTTTGCGTCTGTTATACAAATTTCCATTTTTTACTAGGTACATTATATACCGCACCTTCTGAAAATTAAGTCATATTCACGACTTGAAACATTCAAAATCTGCGTCTGTTGAGTGTTTATCATTTGTTCAAAATATTGGTAAAAAATATATTTTTTAAAAATATTACAACCATTTTCTTGTCAAGTTTTGTCCTTATCAACTGTGTTGATGCCGAACTTGAATACTGTTATGTAGTCCAAGCTACGTGTAAGTAACAAGCGGCAGGCGTGTTTATTATCGAGTCAAGGCCAATAAAGTTATTCATCTAATGACGCTAATAAATTCCTTCATAGACATTAATAACAATATTAATATAACTAAATGAAAGAGTAAATTTAAATTTCCAATTTCCAAAAAAATTATATTTTTGCCTTACCTCGGATTTTAATTTTTTTTTTCATTAATAACGTACGTCTATAATTTTTTTTAGAATAGACTGTTAAACTTATTATAATAGAAAATATAATATTCAATAAAACTTTGTTAGTCATTTATCCGCTTCCGTTTGTCGCAAAGTTAATATACCTAGTTATGTAACGTAATGCAAACTGTGACTTCATTTGAAATTACGTAACACCGGCCATTATGTAGCTTAGCGGACTAAATGTCGCGGCCCGCTTTATTGGGCTTCTATTAAATACTCTATATTGCGATGTTTAAAACAATTACTTAAACTAGCTGGTACTTACGTAACGGGCTAGACAGAGGGAACAGGGGAACCTTCCGTTTCCCACTTTCCGTCGAATTCTCTAGGCATTCGTGTTGAGCAGCGGAACTCACCGCCGCGCTTAGTCTGGCTATCAGAGTAAGGAAAATGAAAATATTAAATATTTCATTTAATCGAGTGGGAATCAAACCCACGACCACGCCACGACGGCCTCCTTAGTTTTATAATCGACAGAATTAACGATAGCATATGAAATAATGTTAAACATCCAGTTTTTCAATAATATCAAAAGAATTACGTAGGTACGGTTTGTATAATCGACGAATATTGGCAACTTATATTTCTACATGTCCCACATTAGGCCACCTCTAAACGTTATATAACGCGTACCAATTTTACTTATGTGCTACGGATTAAATCGATTGCTATTATGTATATATATGAGTTTTTACTATTAAAAATATAAAGGTGTTTATTTTTTTCATATTGTATAAGTTTTATTTATGCTAAAATTTAAAAATAAAATGATTATAACTATGTAATTTTGTTTATACAATTTTACTTTCGTCAACAGGGGTAATACGGAGCCCGGCGCCGCGTGGCGTGCGATATAAGATATCGCGTAACTCTGCTACGGCCACCAGCGCCCCCAAATTTTCCTCACGACCACGTGAACCGATGAGTGTACAGGTGAATTGGTTTATAGAAATGTAGAATATTTTAATGTTTTTTTCTGTGTTTTTGTCGCTTATTTGCAATTTATGTGTATTTATTGATTGCGAATGAAAATATTAGTCGTTTGCGAAATCTTTTATATTCTTCGCTTTGTTTATCTGCGATGCGATTTTGTGTGAGGATCGTAATTTTATTATAAATTAATTATAATATTGGTTTGATTTAAATTATATTTACCATTTTCATTAAAAATATAAATATAAATGAGAGCCAAGTTATCGGTGTCGACTTCGCCGACAGAAGAGGAAATCTATATGGGTATAGAGTATGGTTCTGTTTGTTAGTTATAAAAACCCACAAATTTATAACTCTTTGAAACTTATGTAACAATACAAATGATCGAATATAGCTCGAAGTAAACATGAAGCGAATATATTTCATCAATAAAATATTATTTTCAATTTTCTGACGTTTTCATTTATTACAATGACTTTTACGATTTCAAATAACACAAAGAAACTCTTACGTTAGTTTTTTTATTAATTATCTATTATTTTCAAGTGATTTTGACAACGTAATATCAGAAGACAGTTGCTACTATATTTTCAATATATGCTTGTGGACAATTCACTTTTAAAATCCGTCATATAAAGAATGTTTTTTTTTTTCGTTTCTAGGATCGTCAGCGTAAAGCTCGTGAGTTGGTAATAGCAGGCAAGTATGCTGAAGCCGTGCCACATTTAGCGAGCGTTGCCGCGTCCACTCAACCATTCGCCCACATGGCCAGAAAACTATTAGCGCAAGTGAGTTTTTTGTATTTGAATATTAGAGTATAAGAAATATAGGAACATTTTTTTATTTGGTGTTTACTAAAATAACAGTATATAAGTACTGATACATAAATAATAATTTAAAAAAAAATACAAAATACCTACGTCTAAACTATTGACGAATCCTAATAAATTTTTTTAGGTATGGGTTTTAAAATATTTTTAGGTTCATAAAGGGGTGCAGGTACACTTCCACCTGTATATTATATGTATATATATATAACTCACAATTTGATTCATCCTATTATATACATTATGAGTATATAAAACATTGTTTTAATGAAATCTAAATAATTTACAGACAATAACAGTCCTCTGTCAAAGTTCAGAACCGCGGAGTCTATCAAGAAAGCTCGTCCACTCAGTTCGCAACCAATCCACGCATAGCTGGATCAGACCTTCGGACTTGGAGTGCGTGATCTGCACCAGCATCCTCAAAGACCCAGTGACGACGCCCTGTGGCCACTCGTACTGCAGGGGTTGCCTCGAGCGGTCTATGTACTACATGATGAAATGCGCGCTGTGCTTGTCACCGTTGGGAGACTTTCGTGTGGAAAATGTTAGTATAGATATATATTTCTCCAGATTCAGTCAGTATCTTGTATATAGCAGGATAGGCAGACGGAAGCAAGTAATAAGACACGGCGTTCCCCAGTCTTCATCGAATTCTGGAGGCATTGCATGATTAGTGGCGGAATTCAACACCTCCATTTGTCTTGTTATCAAAATGAAGAAATGAAAATACTTTATCTCCCTGAGTGGGAATCGAACTCACAATTATCACTTGGCGCCACGCCTTGTCTTGTGATAGCCCACAGCCACGGCGTTTAAAGTCTGCAGGTGCGCCATGATGGAAATAGATCTTTCAATATTTACACTTTTGTAGAAATGAACATATATCTACAATTGTTTTTGGTACAAATGTGTAATATTTTTAAATTCTTTGTTTTTAATATCATTCTAAATCTTTAAAACCCATTTTTATTAGACAATTCTTAATAAGAGTTTATTTTTATAAATACATTCAAATCTTAATATTGAATTAAACTAATATAATTAATAAATCATTATTTTAAACAGACATATTTTATTTAATAAAAATATTTTATAAAATATAAAAAGAAATATTAGAAATTATTGGACAAAGCTTTTTTTGTTTTGTGTAATATAGAAATAGAAGAATTCTAATTGTAAATAACAGTTATATTTTATTATTTCACAAATCAAACCTCACTACAGTAACAAGTTTTAATTTAACATTTGAAGAAATTTATAGTTTTTTTCTTTGTAGACTTCTGACAACCTGTTTATGAAATCACTACTATCTTCAATCGAAGTAATTTCGGAGGATGTGAACGTCATACCCATTGTTACATGCTATGTGGCATTTCCTGGGTTAGTATACTATTTTTTTATTATACTAGCATTGGATTATGCATATTATATACTAATTTTAACTGAATGCGCACTCGCACTCAACGCATCGATTTGTCTTGTTAGCAGAGCGGGGAAATGACAATAATTCCTCAAAACGAAAGGGAATCGAACCCATAACTGTGGGGTTTCAGTGAGAAGCTCAATATTGTTATATAGTTATATGTATCGCATATTTATATATAAAAATAAAATAAATTTATTCATTAAATTGTCATATAATTGGTAATTCTTAACGCTACCGTTCCACTGTTTTTATATCTAGTCTGTCTTTGCATATTTGCATGAATAATTTTAGCCCATTATTTTTATTTATCCTTATATATTTCTTTTAACAGAATGCCTTGCCCGCTCTTCATATTCGATCCCAAGTGCTGGCAGATGGTGCGTCGTGTGACAGAATCTGGTTCCCGTAAATTTGGTATGCTTGCTTATGAGGAAGGCAACATGTACGGAGATCATGGCACGGTATGTTCACGCTGTATCCCGCATATAGGTAGTGTTAGGACAACGCGTGACTAAACTCAACTTCACGCTTTGTTTTGTTGCCTACCACAATAAAGAAATGAGAATAATTCAATCTCCCTCAGTTAGTGTGCCATCATCTAATTCTGCACTCTCCAGAACTGTACAATAATGCAGTTAATAGTATTACTATTAAATCAATTTTTATATAGTGTTTTTGTATAATATTTATATAAAGGCTAACCTCCTAGAAGTTGTTATAGTTTTTAATACATTTTTTAATCTAATTCATTATGGGTTTTCTGTTTCATTTACAGGTACTGGAAATATGCGATTGTGTAGTACTCGAAGATAATCGTTGCATTATATCCACTATTGGAGTGTCTCGATTCAAAGTTATTGAAAGATTTGTAAAGGACGGGTAAGTTCCTAATAAATTTGTTTCATAACTTGACGCTGTATCCATAGAAAAGAGAGAGTAGGCAGAAGGAACTTAGTGTTCAGACACTGTTCCGCACGCACGCAGAGCAAGAAAATGAAAAGAATTCATGCCCCGAGTGAGAATTGAGTCCACAACCGTCACGTTTACATTTAGTTTATAGGCAATTCAGATTATTATTAATTTTGGCTTTCATATATAAATATAATTTTTCCAGATGTGATCTAGCCCGTGTCGGAATACTGAGAGATGTCTTGCCAAAAATGGACGATGTTCCAGAGATTTGCTTCTTGGATGCCGAAATACGGTACAGAGCGTTAAAATGGTTGAAAAGAATGGATGAGTCCATGCAAGAAGAGATAGAGACTGCTTTTGGCCCTCTACCTTACATTGATATGCAAGAGTCATGGTGGGAGACGGCGGACGGTCCCCATTGGTTGTGGTGGCTCATTGCCATACTACCATTGAGACCCGAGATAAAGGTATTAAAAATGTAAAAAAATGGTTAAAAAATGTGTGTGTAAAGGCATTAAAAGTCTTGTTGTGAGGTGCATATTTTGTATATTTATTTCGGTTTGATAGTATACTAGATTGCATGGTGAAAATAATTAATATGAGAAGGACAACTTTTTATTATTCTATAGCCGTTTGAAAGTGCAACCAGCAAATACTATTACCATTTAAATATAATGGTATTTATTAAATATAGAGATAAATAAAATAAGAGTAGAAAACGATATATATATATATATATATATATATATATATATATATATATATATA
>JAEBDU010000064.1:3504512-3525690 GCA_016802625.1 Heliconius numata
TAATATTTTAATGTATATGTATATGATGTTAATATTTTAATGTATATAGTTATTTTTATTTAAAGTTATACTGTTGCTTGTTAAGTTTTAAGATTTTTATTATGTAAATCTATAAAACTTCATATCATTCAACACTATTCATAGTTCCCATTAATATTAGTTTTATATAAATAGAAACAAATTCTTTGGCCTTATATATATATAGATTATAGAGTTCGTTTAAAAACTATTTTTATACTGTAGTGTGAATTAGATTTTTTATGATCTCACTTTTTAGTTAAGAATCTACTTGTAAGTACGAGTATGAGTGTGTGAGCGTATAGAAGCAAATAAAGCAATCTCCATTCAGATTAATGTTTGAAAAATAAAAGAAAACCTGCTTACGTTATTTCCTGTAATTCTGTAACATATACTATTGGACTGTAGCCATAGTGTTAGTATAAAAAAATTAAATAATTATGCAAAAAGTTCAATGTTGGATATTGCTGTATTAGCTTTTATATGTTACACATGATGATAAAAATAATCCATTTTGATATCAATTAAAACTTATGTCCTAAGTAAGAGGTATGACCAAATTTTATTATGTTTTAATTATATTGAGTCGTAAGACAAAAGTTCAACAAAGCTGATTTATATGCTGTGATCAATTTAAGAAGTATAAATATATTTAGTGTTGTTTGAAGGGTATAACTTTAGAAAATGTATTGAAATAAGATCATGAAAAGTATTTTTCGGTATAAAATAAACATGTATGAAATAACAAAAAAAAATATTTAATGATATAATTTCTTTCAAAATTTGCATGTTTATAGGTATTATTTTTTAATTGTGTATTGTGTATTAAGGCATTTTGAAGGTAAAGACTGGTAAAAGGATTAAGCTCAATAATATATATATCTATAGTTTCTTTTTGTTTTAAATTAAGTAAATGTGAATTGATTCCATGTGTACTATCTTACTTAGTAGTCTTATTTCAATAACCAGTTAATAAATGTTAAATGTGTCATCAGTGGAATTTGTGTCCACGTTCTATCTTTCTTATCTATCCAAGATGTTGTAGTCCAACACCCCTAACCAGTTTTACCTTGTGTCCTTGTCTTGTCGCCGATTTTTGATGTCTGAATTATTTTTTTTGCATGTATTTTTCAATGTATACTTATTTAAATTGTAATGATTTGAAGTAACGGTATTAATAATAAATATTCAGTAGACATTGTGTTTTTATTTATTTATCTCGATTAATTTACATTTTACAGGGCTACTTGCGGAAAGTTAGGTGATTGGATGAAGGATCGATATCTATTTTTCTATTTTATAAAAAAAATGTTTTGGTATATGTGTGTCTCGATTGTAACGAAACACGTATACTAAAAATATTATTACTGTATTTTCGCTGCAGGAATAAACACACATAATATATAGACTCACTACCCTTCTTTGCGTGGCGTATTTAGTCAATTAGGCAGGTGGCTAAAATTTCACCTGACCAATATTGGAGACGATACAGATTTTAAGAACATCCTACTGTTTTTTTAATAAAACATGGTTTATTAGAATAGAATCACTTCAAGACATACCTTATTTAAATAATATTAATAATTATTAAATTTAATAAAAAAGCCCCCATATAGAAATATAGTAAAAATTACAAAAATTTAATAAAATATGACATTAATACAAAACATTATCACAAATTAATAATATATATACTTCGTAGACTATTGGAAGTTATGCAATTACCTTTTTATTTATTTCTGATTTACCGATTTAATTTATTTTTTGTATGAAAAATGACATAGACATTGCATCTACTTAGTAGTTTTGAAATGTCATGTCAAAAATTTGTCGACTGATCAAGAATATCTATAGTTATTAAATTCTTTTTCGAAATATTTTAATATCACCATTTCCAAATGGCATACAATCTTAGTGGGCGGTTTCCACCGGCACCAAAATCATTTCAGATATTTGAACCAGCTGGAGTTTATCAAAATGTAAATTCAACTCTAATTCATCAAAATAATGTACCATTTTTGTCAAAATCTCCCAGAAAAACGGAAACCACATTGCCCGTATGGACGCACGCACTGTATAATGGAGATGCACCTCCCAGAATACCTAACTGTTCTTCTTTATCGTCAAAGGTCCCTCGATTTCCATACAAAAGTTTGAGTAAAGAAGATATAGAAGAAATATTATGTCGTTGTGGAGTGGACGCTAAATGTGAATGTACAAGTGAGGAAGAAGAATCTGATAATTTTTTTTCAAATTCTCAGTTATGTCAAGGCAAAATTCCAAGAAAAATATTTAAGGGTGTTCCTCCTCGTTCTGTACTTGGTGAAGGTACTTCTTCGCCGTGCAAAAGAGATGCAGGTTCTAAAACACGTATTCTTAAACAGGTAAAAAATGATCCTCCATTTTATAATGTTAATGTAAAAGAACACAGTGCTTTCTATCACGGATGGAAATGGAGTGAATGGAATTCGCAAAGAACCAATATAATTTCGGACTCTACACCTGGACCAACTCATTATACGTTAAAAACATATCCTACAAATGAATATCAATGCGCTGAGAAAGTCAGAGCATACAAACGAAAAACCTCCAAGCAATTAAGATTTATTGAAATTGTGCAAAGGAGAAATATATTAGAAAATCTTCCTGGGCCGGCTGATTACAGTCCAATGCCTCCAAGCGAAACATATCGAAAGTCATCATTATCAAAAGGGCAACGATTTCAAACGAATAAATACAATGAGATACCAGGACCAACCGAATATTTTATTAAAAGAGATTTTGATAAAGACAAGGGACCACTAAATATTTGCCATGCAAAATTGCCTACACCGGCAGCATTCGGAACAAAAGCTGTAAGGTTAAAATATCCATCGGATAAAGGGCCAAGTCCTGCAAGCTATAATATTGATAGTAAATCGGATCAAAATAGAGTCACAAATTGCAATTTAGCCCCCTTTAATACTTCTACAAAAAGATTTAAGGTCGAAAACGACGAAGACGACAGTGATAGTAACTTTTCACTTTCAGATGAAGAAATTCAAGAAAGGCATAAGGCCGAATTGAAGCATAATACGCCATCGTGGGAGTTTAGATCTAAAACCATTAGAATGAAACCATTGATTAGAAAACTAGATGAACCTAGTCCAGCGGACCTTCCACAGCCTACCTATAAGGTTAAACGAAATAGACTTCAACAAGCTTGTCCATTTTCTTCCACAGCACCGCGTTTTCAAAATTGGTTTAACTGGATCCCAGTACATGGATCGCTACGAACACCAGGGCCAGGCTATTATGATCTTAAAAAACCAAAATGTTTAACGGCGGTCCCTCATGGTCCAATCTCTCAAAGCCGACGTTTTGTTGATAATGCATATTTGACACCACCGCCAAATGAATACGAAGTGGATAATGGAGTAGAAACAATTTTAATGACTCATAATCAAACATTGAAAGATAGAATCACACACAAACATAAAATACGTTGGAATCCTCCATCTAAATTTAAAATATTGACATTAGAAGAAAAAGAATCTTTGTTGTTAAACAAATGTATTGCGCTTTTGGACGTCCCTGACATATTTTTATACGATAATAGTGATTATAAGATGCATAAAACACCACCAACGACTATGCATCACAATAAAACAAAATTATTGCGTTGTTTCACTCAATCGACTTTAATTAAGCGATATTTTTAAATTTGTGAAAATAAATATTAGATATCAGCATTACATCCTTATTACCCGACTGCAAAGGAAGGGTTTTTTATCGTTTTTTTTGTTTAAAGTTAATGAAATAAAAAACATTTTTTTGAAAACTTGTCATATTTTCTTTTTCTACGATATAAGTATTACAATTTTCTAAATATTATTATTACCTACAATGAGCATGGAATTTAATCTGTGCAGCAACTGCAATCTGCAATCTGTGCACTATGAATTATGACGTTAACTATCATTGTCAACAAATATATAAATTGTAAATATAAGTGACATGTGATAAAGATCAAGATAAACGATTACATAAATACATCTGTCAAAATTATAACCTACTAAAAAATCTTTATATTTGTTATATTATCGAATGAACTTAGTTTTTATCTTTAACAATATATTTTAATCTCAATTAGAGTAGTTTATATATTTCTTTCTACTTCATATTTTGAAAAATTTTCAACGCAAAATTGCATTGTAATCTTATAAAATCTATTTCTCAATTAAGTATTTTAAGACTCAAAACATTTAAATAATTCAAATATGTCTAAATTAGGTGCCTTGCACTTTACAAAGCATACTGGAGTAAAGCACACTGCCACTGTTATTTTCTTTCATGGTTCAGGTATTTAAAGTAATAATAAATTTTCTAATTCATTATTTTATTAAAATATAATAATTATATTTCAGATACATATCTTAGTTTAAAAATGTAAAAAAATAATTATAATTAAAACTTAAAAAATAAAATTATAGGTGCTGCTGGTGATCATATGAAAGAATGGGTACACATAATGTCAAAAAACTTTACATTTCCTCACATAAAGATCTTGTATCCGACGGCTCCATTACAGCCATATACTCCTGCAGGTGGTTTAAGTAGTAATGTTTGGTTTGATCGTGTTGACATAAATAAAAAAGCACCAGAGGTACAAGAATCATTGGCAAAAATTGAAGTACATATCAAGCAACTAATTAAAAATGAAAATGATGCTGGCATTCCCAGTAATAGAATTATTGTTGGTAAGACTCAAAACTTTTGTTTCTAAATTGGGAATTATGATAGATTTCGTTTGAAGAAGCAGCTTCAAAATTTTTTTTGTATAGTGGGAAACAATGTCAAGGCACTTGATTCACCACTATCTGCGTAGATTCAAGATACTCTACCACTGTTCAGTGGACTATGCTATTTAAATGCCTCGCTTCATCTTGCCAGAGCAGCAGAGGAAATTGTGCTTTTGCTCTAAAAACTCTACGCTTAATTATGTAAATCTTACTAATTTAGGTGGTTTCTCAATGGGTGGAGCCTTAGCTCTTCACACTGCATTTCGATGGGAACCAAACTTAGCAGGAGTATTTGCATTCAGTTCTTTTCTAAATGACAATTCTATTGTTTATAGACAGCTTCAAGAATCTAGTACTAGTGGTAAGATTTTGATCTTCATAATTAACTGGTTATAATTAAATTGCTATGAGTTATTTAAAATAAGTTGAACTATGAAATACATTTAGATCCAAATAATGGTGAATTGACCTTGTTTAATTTCTTTTAGTGCCTCTTCTTCAAATTCATGGTGATCATGATGATCTTGTGCATATGGAATGGGGTCGTGATACATTCAATGAACTTAAAGCAGTAGGTGTACAAGGAGAGTTTCACATTATGGAGAGATTAGGACATTCTATCAATAAAAAAGGACTAAATATAATTAAAGACTGGATTGAAAAACTTTTACTGGATTTATAGTGATATTAAATATAACAAATGTAGTTTTAAAAAATATTTTAATGAAACTCAATAAAATTTGTCATATAAATATTATTTTAATTTAATAATCCTTTTAAAGAAGTCTAATTATAGCTTATTTAAATTGAAACTTCATTAACTATAGCTATGTTGGTGCAATATTAAAATTTGATACTACACTAAAATAACAATAACTTCATATAATGTATCATATTAAGTCAAAAGAAATCTTAAACTTAATAATATTATTTGTATTAATATTAAGATTTTTTCTTAGAATTATAGTATAAAATAGAAAGTGTCTAAACAATTATTAATTTTCATTTTATAAAAAAAATCAGATTCACGCTATATCCCGCACACAGCAGGGTAGGCAGAGGGAACCTAGGCTTAAGAAACTCCGTTCCCCACTTTCCGCCGAATTTTGGAGGCTTTGCGTGTTGAGTGACGGAACTCAACGCCGTGCTTTGCCTCGACACCAGAGCGAAGAAATGGAAATATAAATTTAAATAAATATTTTATTCAGTCACATCTTTGTGTAAATATTTTATTCAGTCACTCATAATAATAATGATTTTGTCATATACCATATTTCGTAAAAAGGTTTCTAGCAGATGCACATAGCAGTGCTGTTGCTATGCAGTGTAAGAAATACTTATTTGTAAGGTATGGAAAGACAGTTTTTATTATTGGTATGGCACATACAGAGAAATATAATGTACCGTGTGTAAACTATAACAAAATTTTTCTTTCTTGGACAGTGTTATTATGTAAAACTCTTTTAATTTGTAGATAATATATATGTTGAAAAAAAAGCCAGGCATTGACAGTTTATCATGCACTTGTTTTTCATATTATTGTAGTCGAAAATAAAGAGTTGACTTAGATTATTATCTCGAAGACAAATATAAGCGAAGATTAGTAGCAGATAATAATATGGGTCCTAAAAAAGGAAAAGATTTAACAAATGATGAAAATTATTGGAGAATATGTATAGAGGAAGCTCCTTTAGATGAGGAATTGTGGAAAGTAAAAGTAATAATGATAGAAGCCGCCGAAAGTGACCAAGGTGCTATATATTTGAATAAATTCGAAACGTACGCAGCTAAGGAACGTAGATTTGTTATTAAGAATATATGTAAGACTGAAACAATATTCATGATAAATCAACTTGGAGGTGAGAAAAAAGTAAAAGATGATAGTCTTCGAGTATTTGAGGAGGGTCAAGGATATTTAAAAGAGAAGACAGATATTCCACCTGAAATAATGGCTCTTGTAATCAAGAACTTAATTCTGAAAATGAAAGAAGAATATTTGTACATTAAAAGACAAAAATTAGAAGTACGCGAAGGCATGAAAAGAGAATCTGTTACAATGATAAGTAATGCTGAAATTAGAGGTACAGTCGTGGTTAAAATACCTGAGCCTGACCCACAACCGTTGCCACCAAAGGGGAAAGCAGCCGAACAAAGCGAGAAACCTATCGAATTAGAAGAGGATAAAAAATATAATACTTTGTTACGTGTTAGAGGAGAAGAGTGGAGAGATAAGATTTATATTGACGATTTCCCTGAAGATGGTCCTAATTTGTACGTTGCTGTGACGGGATTTTTAGATCCGAACCTTGCGGGTTGCCTCATCAAAATTGGTATACCACTAACAGCTGTAGTTCAAATACGTATAGATCCAACAGTCACATCCATCCCACCTAGTCTATCCCGTACTACCAAAAGAGGACACAGTCAAACTGAATTACTCACGGATAAAACTATTAATTTTTGGAAAGATTTACAACAATTACGAATTGATAAAATTACTGCAGATGACTATAAAGATACAGCTTTTGTTGTATTTTCACCACCATATTGGGCTGACGAAAAGCTATCAGAATGTGAGGAAAAAATATATGATGAAATATGTTATTTGATGTATGACCTACATGATTTAACTAGACAACATATCCACTACTTAGATAATATGGATATTATTACTATACCATTAGATGATGAGACGGATTTATATCAAGATTTTTACCTTCCGAAAGTGAAAGACATCCCGTTAGAATCAGTTACCACGTATTCAGTTTTACATGCTATTTTGCTAGCAGTATGTGAGGAGAGTGCATTATTAAATAATAATAATAATAATAGTACATCTACGTCTCATATGACCAGCCCAATATTTAACAAAAGTCCCGAAGAGCAAATATGTAAATCAGAAGAACTTGTCAGGGAATTCATGAATAACTTGGGTAAAATTGAATCATTTAAAAATAAATACCGTGTAACCTGTGGACAGGAATATGAAAATTTTAAAGATCCTATTATAATAAATCATGGTGACTTTTTAAAATACAAAACATTTCATTTAAAGGATACAAATTTAAATAATGAAATTTATGCCATGCTGTCTGGTATGCCTTTTAATAAACTATGGCATGCTAGAAAAAAACCTCTTGAAGAGGTAGAAGCTAAAATTAATTTTCATGTAAATTTGCTTGTGTCTTGCTTCGATAGGTTGGACATAGAAAAGATAGAACTGAAAAGACTTATGAATATATTGGCATGCCGAAAGGTGTACAATAATAGAAGCGCATTGAAAAAAGAACATTTGGTACCTTCTACTAAAGAAGAATTCAAAAAAAAATATTTAAAAAGAAGTATTCTTGCTGAGCCTTTGATAAAGAGTAGTTTATATGCATGTAGAGATTCAAACTTGTCTTCCTTACACTCCAAAAGCTTCGAAATGCAGGAGTCTACAGATTCCTCTATCCTTGATTCTGATGAAGATCTTAAAATAAAATATCTTTTTGAATGTCCAGATATTAGTGAGCTCGCATCAGCATATGAAATAACTAATCAAAAGCCTATGAATCATATGATAGAAAATTTTGAATATTTTGAAGATTTTACGGGCATAAACGCCTTACAAGTTATACTTAACGCGTTTAATCAATTTAATTGTGTCGATTATAAATATTGTGAAGTTACTGACTGCTTTATTTTGATGTTCTATAATAACCATGATAATAATGGAATAGCTCGGGAAGAATGGCGTTGCCATCTTCCTACTTATTTATGCTTACAAGACTTCTTTGATTTTGTTTTAGAAGAACATTACGATTGGATAAAAAAGGAGGAAATGATCTATGATGAAAATATAAAAATGAAAACACAATTAGGCGAAAAAGAGTCAAAAAATCAAGAACTAGAGAAGTCTTGTATAGAAAATACAGATGTGGAATATGAATTGCTTATGGAAGGATCTCTGAAATATAATCAAATGAAAGAAATAAAAGATGATGCTTCAGAAACATCTGTTTCGAAAATAGAGTCCTCCAATAGATCAAAAACACCTGTACCTAAAGTCAACCTAGATTCAAAAAATGTGAAGAAAGTCAAGTCACCTTCTTCTGTGGTAGAAGAAAAAACTGAAATTATGAAAAAGCCATTTTCTGCTTATGACTTAAGTGACAGAAGATTGGAATTTTTTGGCAAAGATTCATCTTTTTATTCTGAAGATGGCACTTGCATTTCTACATTATACTCTTTATTGATTCCAATGAATCTAGAATACGTAACACTTAATGTTACGAACAATAATCTAACCAAATTTTGGATGCATAAGGCGTTGGGAGAAATTGCCGCTTCTAACACAGCTGATTTATGTGAATCATTTAGAATCGAAACCAAAGATGACTTAATAATATATATAAAAAAACAATTATATGCCATTCCTACATCCTTAAATGAGGAAACAATACACAAAAGTGTAATTGACAAGAATTTGTCTCCTAATATAATTAAATCAGAAACACAAGTTCTTGAATGCAAGCCTTTCTATTCTTTAGTCCTTACCTGGCCAACTGGGCTTGTTACCGAAAGCGTTTATGAAAATAATTCACAGAAAATTTCTCACATTAAGCAACATTACCTTTCAAAGTTAAATAACCTTAATGAAGACATGCGTTGCATAAGCTTAAATGGTGAAGTTATAATATTTGATGAAAATGGTGATATAAAAATACTGAAACCAGATGGAACGTATTATAGAATAACTAAATATGAAAAAAGAATTATTAATGGAGCAGATTCTGAAGAAGCACGTAGCACCACAAGTTCGGATAAAAGTAAAAAGGGCACAGAAAAAGATAAGAAAAAAGATAAAGCAACTCCTTCAAAGTCACCTAAAAAAAATGTCGAAGATGATGAAAACCTATTAAAACCAAAAGAATATGAATTATATATAGAAGAATTTGAAATAATAGAAAATAATGGATTAAAAGAAAAATGGATAAATAATGAAAAAGTAAACACTGAAAAAGTGCTTATTAAAACAGCAACTGATTATTGTTTAGGAGAAATATTTTCAAGACGGATGGATGGAACAAATATACTACTGAATAAAGATGGTGTGCTAGTTGTGACATTTCCAAATAACACAAGAATAACAACAAGTTTTATAATTGAAGAAGCCGACATATTTCCCGAATGGACTGAAGAAGAAATAGAGTATTTGTCTATGTTTGAAGCAAAATTAGAAAACGACACAGCACCCCGTAAAGAGTCTGAATCTCCTAAAAGTTTTTCGTCGTTGTACAGGAGAGGCTCACGGATAATTAATTCCAAAAGTTTAGTCGAAACCAATTCAACGGGAAGTAGGAAAGATGGTTACGTGTCGGTCTATTTAATATATTCAATAGAACATTACAATTTTACCACTGTTACCATTAATAAATGTAATGACACTATTAGCATCGAATCGCCGAACGACACTCGCGTCGTTATAGATAGTTATAATAATTATGAATTCGTTTTAAACAACGTCACATCAGCGACTTTTAATGGGCAACACTTAAGTTTAAACCATACTACTTGTACTGAGTGCGACTCGCATAACAATTGTGAAGTAAAGATTTGTTCTGAAGTTGATAACTCTAGTGATATTAAAATTCACTGGTTAAAAATGTCAGATGCAGTCGGTAAATGTGTTATTGTTGACAAAGATGGTAATATTGATATTCCGCAAGATTCTGACAATTCCTTACAATATCAAGGATCTAAAATATCAGATCCTTCATCTATGCTACCCGATAACGAACATATGGAAAGTTTAAAAAGTTTATCTGGCACAAAAACATCGCATACATCGTGTAAAGAAATGTTACTAGCGAATTCTCTGAAATTTTTTGTGCTGACTCGGTAAGATATTAAAAAAATATATTTAAAATTAAGATATAAACATTTTAAGTACTTATTCATTATTTAATTTTAAAATTTGTCTGAGACCCGTATTTATAAACCGCTCTCAAGTCTGAGATCGATCTTGAGATTCTCTTTTTATTCATAAGTTACATGTCTATGAATCAAAATGCCATCTCAAGTTCGATCTCAGACTTGAAAGCAATTTATAAATATGGGTCTAATATAGCGAATTATCTTGTTCGGAGCTGATACATCGGGCACTCGTTGAAAAATGTAAGCAAGAGTGTCAAAAACATATATGGTGTTCCATTAATGAATACCACACATTAGGAGATTATCGAAGCCTTTGGTCCGTTTTGGCTCCCATTGATATTACGGAAACAGAAGTTAGTATTTTTTTCTATCAACTGTATTTATCTAAAGTAAAGAAGAAAGAATTAAAGTGAATGATGAATTCCACATCTTTATAGATTATTCATAATCTATAGCAGAATTTTTATTTTATTTTAGAAATGGTTGATGGATTCAAAATTATGTGATAAGCCGAAATCTATGACCTTTAAAGATTTGGAAATAGATACTGGAAAAGGATTTTATCATTGGATGCGTCCTTATAAAAGATTCAAACCTAAACCCATCAAGCCCAATCCAGTTCTGCCAAAAAGGCTACCTAGAGCGTTTATTTTGCGGTATCTATTTCTTTTAAGATTTTAAATATTTAAGAGTATTACAAAAAATGATATTTTTTTATTACTAATAATAACTGATAGAAAATTGTAATTAGCGTTATAGAGCAACAGTGGCCAGAAGAGAAAAGAGAACAATTAATGGGTGCAAAAGAACTTGTGACCGCTGTACTTCGCTATCGAAATCTTTTGGAAAACGAGAGTCAAACTCTTTTTGCCGTTCCCTCAAGAGATCTTAGAAGTGAAGATGAGAAAAACAACGATAAAATTATACAAAAGATTGCACATAGGTAAAAGATGAATGTCAAATATTTAAAATTTATAATGACAAGTTTGTTTATTCTGTGTAGTGTAAGAGAAGAAGGTACAATTATCAGGATAAATTATGATAGTGACTCTTCTTTTTTCTTTATACGGCGTTGGTGCTAAAGCAACATATAATGTTCCGATTTTGATGAAGTTATTCTGCCCCTATAGCCTATTAAGGCCTGATTTTTTAATAAAGTGCGTCGTAATATTTTTATTGTAAAAATAAGGTATAGGTTAAAAGCAAGAGTTACTTAAAATTTGCCACTTCAGCTCCTTAACACCCAGGTTCCCAGATTTCCTTTGCCTACCCTGGTATGTGTGGGGTAGACTGTGAAGCTAAAAAACAATTATTCCGACACTGAGATCCAATAGGACAACGTCTTACGTTTTCTACGGTTCAAAGCGGAATGACGTGCTCATACATAGGTACTGACCTAGTGTCGCGTGCCTGCTTAATGCTCTTTTCATATGTATCATCGTATTAGATTTTTTTTTATTTTATTTTATTTATTTTACCTACGATATAAAACACGTGGGAAACATCTTCCACTCATGTTCAGTGAAATAAAAAAAAGAACGGTCCCCAATTTTAACCCACTGGTGTCATTTCCGTCTATAAGCAAATAAAGCATGTAATTTTACTTATAAATTAATATTTGTAAAACAGAGTATATAAGAAAATAAAAGGTCACTTATTTGAAGATATCAGTAACAGGGCAAGATTAACTATCACTACGGAACCGCAACCGCCTCTAGAAGAGGTTTCAACAGAAGAAATGGAAGAAGGTAGAAAGTAGAGACATTGACATATTGACATAACATAAATCTAATAAATCAGATTCACGCTGTATCCCGCACACAGCAGGATAGGCAGAGGGAACCTAGTGTTAAGATACTCCGTTACCCACTTTCTGCCGAGTTCTGGAGGCATTGCGTGTTGAATGGCAGAACTCTACGCCGCGCTTTGCCTCGACACCAGAGCGAAGAAATGGAAATTTAAACTTAAATAAATATTTCACTTCCTCGAGTGGGGATCGAACCCACAACCGTCGCGTTACAGTCATACTCTTGTGCCGCTGCGCCACGACGTCCTCTAGCTCTCTCTCTAAAAAGTAAAGTCATTAATATAAAGTAAAATAATTGAAAACTTTAAATATTTATTTTATATACATTAACTCTAACTATTTGCACATTATTAGTAGGCACTTAGTACCTAGATACTAAGGCTCGTATTTATTTAACCCCTCTCTGAGATCGATTTTGAGATGCCCTTTTCATCTCACGTTATATACCATATATACCATGCATATACCTAACGAAATTTGTCTAATGTAAAAATATATATAAATAGGTATCTATGAAGTATCATTATTTGTTTTTGCTATCTTAGTAGGGGTAAATTAAAAACTAATTTATTTTATTTTATTCCAAATTTTAAAGTAGTTTTTGTTTATAATATTGACATTGAGAATTGGTTGATCCCATTAGGAGCAGAAGAATCTGAGGAAACAACTACAATTAAGGAAATTGATTCTGCTGAGAAAATGAGTCCCAACTTAAGGCGCTACTGGCGACGTCGTGAGGAGGAGTACAACGAAGAACAATTTTATAAGTAAGTTGTTTTAGCTTCTCACTCCGTATATCCTAGTAAGCAAAGCAGGTAAGAAAACCTAGTGTCGAGACAAGATGGTACCAGACTCTACTCTCTCTCTCTTTGTCTTTTTGGACCGTACCGTACTTTTACAGTCAGACCGTAGACGTCGTCTCTGTGCACTTCGATAACCTTTGAATATGCTTAGATAAATAGTATGTAGGTATTTTCATATCCCGACTGAGGTTTGAAACCATAACCAATCGCATACACTCACACTGGTACGAGGTACCTATATAATTATAATTATATATATATATGCGAGTGTGTGTGTGTGTAGTAAGTACCTACCTACCGATATTACGTCAACTCACATTCGAAATATTAATTTAAATGACTATTTATTACTTATAGGTATCTCTTGAGGGAAGACAACGTGCCGCCATATTTCCAAAACGTCCTGGCTGGCGGTATATGGTGGGAAGTAAACAGGGCTGTCGATGATGCTATAGGAAAAGTTGAACGACTACCGATGGAGTGCAGCTGTGACGAGAAATAGCGTGATTATGAACCTATGTCTGTCTAATTTGTTGATATTATTTATATAAATAATACTTAGGTAATTACTTGGTGTGGTTTTTTTTATCAGCTTCACGCTCTATCCCGCGCACAGCAGGTTAGGCAGGAGCAACTTGTTAAGTCACTATGTTCCTCATTTTCAGCTGAATTCTGGAGGCATTGCGTGTAGAGTGGCGGAACTGAACACCGCGCTTTGCCTCGAAACCAGAGCGAGTAAAATGACCATATATATATATTTTTTTAATATTTTTTTCCTCTCGAACTTTATGAATGGAGGGCCACCCAATGAAATGGTATACTTATTCTGGAATCCCCGAAACTCTACATATTGTTTTGTATTTTTCGGACGGGAATCGAACCCACAACCATTCGCGTTTACAATCGCACGCTTGTGCCCCCGCACCACAACTGGCCTCAAGCTCTTAAACTCTAATATTCTTTTCCTAAAGAAAAGATTAGGTCTAAACAACATCGAAGTTTCTTATCCGGATTAGTGAGAGGTTGTAGGTGATTGGTGTCCCACCAGGCGGCGTGGCTAGTGGCCGCGGAGGCCAATTTATGTTTAGACCGAATGGCGGGAGAAGTGCGAAACGGCGTGGGCGAATTCGCTTGTCACTTTTCCCCACCGCTTCTTCCTACGGCTTCGAGCCAGTGGCGATGGAGCGCAGCGCACCACGCCATTGGCTCCTTCTCCAGCCAATGAGCTCCCGCCCGCGTCTCGGCCCTAAGCACGAAAGGGACCGAGCCGAGGCCCGGACACAGTCCGTCCCGGGCCCTTGGCAAGGATTGTGTCACCGACGCGACCCGCTTCCGTTGAAGTTGCCGTGACCGATAAGTGTCTAATTGTTTGTGTATGTGCATTATAATGGAATGACGCGATAGACTCTCCTAAGCCTACGTAGTACTCTACACGTGAGTACCTAGCTCTTAATATAAGCTATGTTTACTTGGTTTGACACGAGATGGCGCTAGACGCCGCGATTCACTAACGAGCTGTGTCATTGAACCAGTAAATATTTATGATTGCAATGCTTCACATGTTATCGGGTGCACGAGTCTTTGTTTACTTTTTCAATATCTAAACAAAGTGCGTTCGTAAAATGCATGCGTTTGTAGAATAATAATTGGGTAACCTGTTAGTTTGACTAATTATGGAATAGTTAAAATGGGAGACGACTATGTTAGCAAAGGTTTTATCATGAAATATGATAGGACCTGATTATATATATGCTATAATAAAAACTCGAAGTGCTCTATTACGACATATAATATCTTGCTGGTGGAGTCGCTTGAGCAGTGATTTACAAGTCGTCCTTATATCGTTTGCTATAAGGTCTATATTAGCTGGAGACAAGGTGTGCGGTGTCGTAACTCGTCACCAAGTAAGGTCTAATGACCCTGACCTACGAGCAGCGCTTGCATATCGCGTAATATATTGTGGCCAGCAGCCAGCGCCACCGACCCTGCCCGCGGTCCAGGATGATGTCAGTTTTACGCTGGTTTCCTTTAATTTTTAATATCCTTTAACATTAGGTATATGCATTTGTCAACATTTTCTCAATCTATATTGATATGTTTTATTTGATATAAATATTACGTAAGAACATTATCTACTTACAATATAAATTTTCGAAATTAATTTTCTTGGTTATTAACTATGTTTAGTTTCTTTCAATTTTATAATCACACCATTTCATATTATAACAAAAAAATAAAATTAAATTAATATTAATATATATTTCACCCTTCTTTTACTAAAAAACGAGAACAGGTCGGTAGAGTTTAATTTTCGTTGACATTCCTACTTAAGCTCAAATTCAGCTTAAACTTTTCATCTAAAGACTTCATATACCGTGTGTTCCTCATACAACGTGACATTGGCGAAGTGATTGGTGCTCAACTGGCACGTTCGAAGAGCCATATTAAGAACTGAACTGAACTGACTTGATCTACGATTATTTTTGTCTATTTACTGCTAATTTTAAATGAACAGTCCGCTGTTGTGGAAGTTCAACAGGTGGTCACTATTTCTATTGTATACTTTTTACATTAGGTATTTATGGAATCCCGATTCGATTTTATTATTGCTTTTAATTACGTACACGATTATCCAATAATTGGAAGAATTCGGTTGTCTATATTTATGAAAAATCAACAATTACTTATTTTGAACACGAAAACTTATCGCTTAGGCCCAGTCATGGCCAGTTAACTCTAGGTTCCCTCTATGCAGAGGACGCTGTTTCCTGCACCCAGCAGGGTGCCTACCATGAAGCTTATAAAAAAATATACTCTACTTTTTTCTTTCAATTTACACACAATTCTACGAATACATTTGCTTCTCAGTAGTTATGAGATATCTATTTCATAAAACAGATTCAATATCTATTAAGCAGCAGAGATCTTTGTATATTTATATCGTTAGTAAGATCAATCTTAGTAGAGTTAATATTATAGAGATTGGTTACTCTATACATATAATAAAAAAAATAAAAATGTGCGCGTTTGTACATTGTATATATTTACAAAATAATAATCGAGGGGGGTTTAGGAACAGTCCAGAAGTTATGATAATTGTCAGTCAATTCTGTGTATTAAATGAATAATCATGTAGTTGAAGCGGGCAAAGCCGCGGGCGGGCCGCTAGTTTTTATAATAAGTTTGATCTCATTATACATCCATGTTCTCTCTGCCATTAAAGTAAAACATAATATTTTAAGTATTTAATTATAATGGCCTGTTCTAAAGACCTGTTTCTGGTCTCACAGTTGGCTCTGATAGAGTAACCCCATTCTCCTGCTGTAAGGTAGGTGTAAAAATCTTACTAGACCAAAACAATTCCAATAAGAACAATTAATTGGTAGATTTCTAAGTTTTAAGTCATAGTATGTAGGTGTCCTTATTTCTATCGTAAAATATATTAATTCTAATAAGGTGTGGGGTAATTAGAAAAATATTTTTGTATAAGCTAATATTTTATTATTTAGTTATTCGAAATTTTAGCTAATTACAACTATAGACAATTGACAAACAGGATTCTTTATTGAAATTAATTTTAAATTATAGTATTTTTAATCCTAATGCAGTTTAGGAATATTTTTTAGGGTACCTAATATTTTCTTAAAAGATTTTTTGTTACTCCTTATCAATATAGATTAAACGCTCGCGTTATTTAAATAAAACCTACATTACGATTGAGTCCTTTCTTTTCCTCTCCTTAGCGGAAAAGCTTACTTAGGTTTGTTTAGATTATTTATAGGCCATGGAAATCTTTTAACCTGAGCAATGGATAATATTAAATGTGCAAATATTATTAGTTCTAGATTTATCCCCTATCGAATCAAAAAAATAAGGCACATGTGCAATCGTTCAGGTCGTCGTGGCGCAGGGGTACAAGCCTGTGATATTAATGCCACGGTTGTGGGTTCGATTCCCAGTCGATGGAATTAATAATTATCTACTTAATTAATATTTTCATTTCTTCGCTCTGATACAAAGTCAAAATAGAACCCGCAATGACTCGACGTTACCGAGGAAAGTGGGGTACAGAGCTATGTGGTATGCGACATACATATATAGATATACTGAAAAATACAATGTAGGTACCTACAATCATTTCATTATCATATTTCAATTTATGCAATTATTAAAAAGAATAACAACATGAAATATCACTTTTCAATGGTATCAGAATACCGGACTATCTTCGTATCTTTGAAGACTGTTCACATGAAATCCGAGCTTTGCTTAGTTTGTTTTTATCATTGTAGGTGCTTACTACAATATATCTATGTGATATAGCGACTATGGAATGGTTTTTACGTATAAAATTTAATTAAATCTTAGTTAATATAGTGGGTAGGTACTTTCATAGATAGGTCATCATACAGCGAGCGGGAATCGAACCCACACCCCGTTGCGCACATGTTACGACAATTAGCGCCAGAGAAAGTAGTTTAAAAAATAAAGTTTTTAGAAATAAAGTAGTTTGCTATAAAAATGACAATTTAAAAATATTTATCATATTTGCATATATTTTTTTTTAGTTTGAACTCACGACCATCGCGGTGTTCCCTTACCACCAGGTGACGCGTACGCTCGTTTGCCTTGTCTTTTCCATAAAAAACAGTTTGAAAAAAAAAATTGTTTGCATTAAATTTTATTTCGAGTCTTTAAACGTTATATGGACAAAAACTACGTATTTCAGTTAATTTCAACGATTTTTTTTTAACTCTATTAATCTACTTCTATTAGAATTGAAAGACATACTTACCTAAAAACTAAACGTTATGGTTGTAGGTTCGATCCTTACTCGAGGGGATGATTATATTTAAAATATTTTCATTTTTCCGCTCTGGGAGACAAAGCGTGGGGTGGATTTTGGGTAGTTCGCGCCCCTACACACAATTTCACGCAAATGAGTGGAACGTGAGGAACGCAGTGTCTTAACACTAGGCTCACTGCTACGCTGAAAAAAGAGTTTCGTAGTTTAAGTATTCGTCCCATAATCAAAAACTATAGGGTACGTTCTGAGATCTGGACAATGATGAAATGTCGCACGAAGTGAGAACTTATAAATAAAGAAAAAAAACTATTACAAACTCGTAATGGTAGTTCATTTCATACAAAATGAGTTCATACGCCCTCAAACATAAGTTTGTCAAATTTTATAAGATGTAGTAGTACTTCCAGTTGGACCCAAAACTAAATAGTTTTAGACTTAGGTTTTTTTAACATAGTAAGCGCACAATCATTAAAATATGGATGAAATATGAGTACGTTGTAAGTAACTAAGTATCGTTTAAATTGCAAGCAATATTAAATATACTAAATCAACATATTTATTTAGAATAACAAACGGCTGACGGGTCGTTCTCACTCTGCGCTTTTTGTCATACGACCCGAGAGTTCCTGCCTTAGTCAGCTTCGTTATAATGCCTTGGTTGATAGACTATAGGTAGCAAATGTTGGTAGGTAATTGTAATAAATAAGGTAAAAAGATTTATTAACAATTATTATTTATTAAAGCGGAAGAAACTTAAGTTTCTAGCCAAGTCTGATAGTTATCTTAGATAGGTTACAGCATTCTTATTAAAAATACTTAAGTTATAGAGAATTGAGTTATTATTATTATACTATGTAAATAAATCAGCTTCACGCTGTATCCCGCACACGGCAGAGTAGGCAACCCAGTATTAAGACACTCCGTTTCCCACTTTCTGCGTAGAGTGGAGGCTTTGCGTGTTGAGTGGCGGAACTCAACGCCGCCCTTTGCCTCAACACCAGAGCGAAGAAATGGAAACATATATTTTAAATAGATATTTAGTTTCCTCGAGTAGGGATCGAACCTACAACCAGTCGGTTTACAGTTACACTTTGTTCCATGACTGGCTTCAAATAATAATTTCTAATTTCTCCTAATGTTAGGTATCTACCTACAAATATTTTTTAGATAATTAGTTTTAGCCCTATTATTGTTAAACGAAGGTAAAACATAGTACAAAACATATATATTGACATATACTTATATTATATTTTTTACTATGTTTTACTTGTAATGAGAATATAGAAGCTCGGTAAATTGTCGGCTAAATCGGGCTTGTTCTGGTTCAATAGGTAATTAGAAATTAGTGACCGACCTAAATTATGGTTTAGAATTTGGAAGTAAAAGATTAATGAAAGGAACCTGAATACAATGGCGTCCTCATATCTTTGTAGGATGTGCGCCGGTAAATTGGTACTAACAAAGAGATTCATGAACCAGCAGGTGTGAAAGTGATGAGGCCAGAGGCGTAGGGGCACAAGTTTGATTGTAAACGCGACAGGTTGTGGGTTCGATTGCTAATCGAGATGTTTAATATTTTTATTATCTTCTCTCTGGAGTCGAGGTTTAACGCGGCGTTCCGCCACTCCACAATGGAAACCAAAGTTCGGTGGAAAGTGAGAAGTGGAGAGTCTTAACACTAGGCTCCCTCTGCCTACCCTACCACATGCGGGATAAAGCGTGAAGCTGAAAAAAAATCATGAGGAAGACCATATTCTTGTGCTTAACTACGAGTTATAGTAAAAATGATAGAATGCGTTATGCGAACGTTAGGTGGGGTGAGACATCGATTGACCTTCAAAAAACATCGTCGGTGATACCTACCCTAGGCCAGAACGTACAAAGCACGAGGAGCTCTTGTAGGGTAGGGGAAAGAAGGGGTTGGTGATGACCAAATCTCTAGAATTGTAGCAAAGCAGGTATTATAACTTTGTTAACTGAAGTTGAAAGCGTCATAAGAGTATGAAATTAAAATTGTTATTTGTATCATTGTTGTCGGATGTATAAACTATGATTTATAATACATATTAAAATTAAATACTAATATTAAGCACGCAATGCCTTACAAATTCGGGGCAAGTGGGGAGTATCTTAACACTAGGTTCCCTCTATTTACCCTTCTTTAAGTGGGATACAGCATGAAGCTGAAAAAAAGATAATTTAAGTACCTACTTAATATTTTAAAAAAAATAAAAGAAACTTCCGCACTGGAGTGAAATATTTATTTACGTTTAAATTTCCATTTCTGCGCTCTAGTATTGTACTCTTCCCTCTGCTTATCCTGCTGTGTGCGAGATACAGCGTGAAGCAGATGATTTTTTTTTAATTAAATGGAAAATGTTATAGACGACAGTCGACACACTCGGCTTCTTATTAGGCACTCCGCTATATAATATCTTGCTATTTCAATACCCAGGTTCAGTCTTCGACATACATAGTACAAAGTAGAGTAGGAGATCTTATTAAATAAATCACCAATCATCATCTTCTACTTTCCATTCATTAAGATTACTTTGGGAAGTCATCGTATGCGTAGTGGGTATGTGAATGACTGCCTGTGATGATTGCATGTCGTTATTCGAATCTCAATTAGGGGGGAAAATGAAAAGGAAAAAATACAATTAAATCAGATAAAGATATTGCTATACCGATTGATTGATTTATTACTATGTTTTCTTTTTAATTACTTCACGTTTTATTTAATGTAATGGGGGGAAATGAGAAGACAGAGAGAGAGAGAGACGATCAGACTTATAGGATACCTGATCTCTCGGGTACTAGGGATGTAAATTACACACAGATAGAAAGATTTCACGTAATAATCATTTATAGAGCTTGAAAGAAAGAGAATGAACGATTTTTTGAATTATACTGAATTTTAATTTTCAGGAATTAGCTTAGTAGGTCGCTGGTAGGTACCTACTTGTCTATTTGTTGATTTTTTTAAAGAAAAAAATAATTTCATTAAATATTAGATACTATAACATATTATTTTTATACTATA